>PVJD01015575.1:0-24370 GCA_004026545.1 Mormoops blainvillei
GGAGCCACAAACACAGACACACAGAGGGGCAACATTTCATTCATTCAGAGGTTATTCCGTTCCCTCCCTGAGATCAACACCCAAGAAAAACAGACACAGACACATTTTAATTTACTTTTCAAACATTCAGACCTAAACATTCAGACCTATTCAGTTCCCTCCCCGAGTGAGGGTCAGATGAGGGACTCAAATCCCTCCCAGTCTCGGGTCTGGTCCCCGGGGCACTTACAGTTCCCTCCCTGAGTGAGGGTCAGATGAGGGACTCAAATCCCTTCCAGTCTCGGGTCTGGTCCCCGGGGTACTTACCAATGCGGCACCTTCTGATCGATCGTGCTCTGAAGCCCTCACTTCCCGGCGAGAGTCGCGGGGTGGAGTCCGGAGTCCTGGCCGGTCGGGGCCTGAGAAATCTCAGGGCGCGCGCTTCCCCGGTCCCCAGCCGGGCCGCCGGGCATCTGTCCCGTCCTGCCCAGCCGGCGGCAAATGGGCCCGAATGTATGTAAGGTCTCTTCCCGGTCAGGGAACCAAATGTTACGGAAAAATGAAGCGACCAGACACTGAGGGGTTAGGAGCACGATCTTTATTTACGTGCACGGGCCCAGAGGAGACAAACTCCAAATTCTGAGCCCAGAACAATAGCCCCGCATTCCTTTTATGCTGGGCTAAGCAGGGGAAGGTATTGGGAGGAGTAGTATGGATTTGGCACGAAGGGGCTTACAGAAGTGGGAGAGAAACATTTACAGCATTAGTCAGGGCAGACAGTCTCAACACCTGCAGCAGGGCAGATAACATTTCATTTCGCCCTTGGTGTCGGCCCTGACTCTCTCTACAGTAGCATGTAGAAACAAAATCTATAGAATAGATGGAATTTATTTTTCCCCTGGAAATAAAGAAAAGCCAAAAAAATTTCACACCTACTTTGAATAAATCTGATGAAAAAAGAAAACCCTTTGTATATGAATATAATTTTAAACAAGTTAAAATGCTATGTTACATCAGTGCA
The DNA here is from genome assembly GCA_004026545.1 of Mormoops blainvillei. Taxonomy (NCBI): domain Eukaryota; kingdom Metazoa; phylum Chordata; class Mammalia; order Chiroptera; family Mormoopidae; genus Mormoops; species Mormoops blainvillei. The sequence goes on from PVJD01015575.1 coordinate 1,001, forward strand.
TTTAATAATTACTTACTTTGAATATAAACAAGGTATGAGATTGTGATTAATGTGTTTTTCCCTGTCTCTGCTAAACATTGAATCGTCAGTTTCCTTGAGTCTCTTTGTAAACAGGAACAACTCTCCTAGATAGCTGTCTCTTTTTTAGACTTTTAATTCTGAATTAATTTCAGACTTACAAAAAATTGCAAAAATAGTACAAAGAGTTTCTTACACACTTTACCCGGCATCTCTGTGAAAAATTCTTCTGATAGTACACCACTGGTGGACTAATGGGATAACTTATTTAGTATAAAGTTATTCCATGCAATAGTGTATGTGTCTAGGGAAATCATTTCACAGCTCAGGTAAACCAATGAGCCATAGAATCCTCTAGTCATATATTTACCCTGTAACCCAGAATAAGTTGGCTTCATAGAACTTTAGAATGAATGACCTACTGAAAATTCACTGTCACCCCAGGTAGGGCTAGATGCGTTGCGAGTTGGGAGATGCTGTTTTATAGGATGCTGTATATGCTTTGAATTGGCAGCTAATATGCAGTGCTCTTTCTCCCAAAGCCAACTCTAAGGGCTAGGAGCAGAAGTGATTTGTCTCGCTGTTATATTTAATGACTCTCCCTTCTCTACAACATTGGTTTCTAATAACGTTTGCTTTCATGTCCACAATGTTGGTTTTAGATGTTACAGAAGTATTTGATACCAGGGAAGAAGGCTTCCACTGGGGATGTGTATGGGGCAGGGTGCTAAAAAGATGTTTTTCTTAATTTGAGGTGGAGTTGCGATAACCATCTGTCCACCTGGGGCTCCTCGTGCCCCTGAACCAATAGATAAATAAGGAGGTCACTAACCTCGTTGAGATGACTGATTCTAATTGATAAGGAAAAGTTGGATCGCTCTGGCAGTGGAGACACTTGGGACCTAGAGAATTCGCGGAGCACTTGGTACTTTCATACGGAATAGCATAAGTTAATGGGAGACTAGAAAAATTCAGTAAAGGCTGAACTCTAAGGCTGAACCTCTTCAGAGAAGAATGTGTAGGTCACTCCATCAGGTAGAGAATCTCTATTGCTAAGGTGCTGGCCAAAGGCAAAGGAAAGATGGAATGGGTGATAGAAGAAGGATATGTTAAAATATTAACTATCACTCATGATCAGCTACTAGAAGGAAGGCCAGAAAAAATATGTGTATTTTATATATAAATGATGACTATAAGTTCTGTGTATATTGCGGAAGAAAAAAAGCAGCCTCTGACCTTTGATACCTGGTCTGGTCCTCACAGCTAGACCAAATGGTTTTCCTGTTGGACATAAACAATCCCATGGGATGTCAGTGTCAGGCAAGGTCAGAATTCATCGTAAAATGAGGCAAAAGCCAGGTCACTGAGCCAGCCACTAAACAAACAAATAACAAACAAACAAACAAATCCCTCTCCCAGATAATGAGTTAACTGCTGCTTCTTTTTCAATTACAGATTTCTCCCTCAATCTAGTTGGCTCACCTTATTAGATAAGGCTTACAGAGAAACATGATTATAGATTTGTCCGTTCTTCCTGACAGTGCTTAATCTAAGCTGAACCTCCACTTCCTTGGCCCTCCCCAAATCACCCAACTAAAGCCCAAACCCTATAACAGATTGTTTTTAACACTCTCATACTGAGACCCTTCTCAGCTTCCTACGGCATGTGTTCCCCTCAGTGAAACAAATAGTAAACCCAATTTGTTCAACTTATAGTCTCTACTAATATTAACCACCTACTTCTGTTTTCCCCCATTCTCTTCCTCTACTATTTCAGACAAAGAGTGTTCTCCTTAATTTTATAATTAGTTTTTAGGTTACAGAATACTCCAGTAGGATGTTGACTGAGTTAGAAGAGCAATTAACACTGATGGGACATCCTCGCCCTCTTTGAAGGAAAGGGAGAGAGAGCCTTAGTTTGTATGGTTACTTGTATCATGATAGGCGGATACAAGTTGTTGCTGTTGTAGAAATTTAGAGGGTGAAGATTGATGCTGAAGAGCAAACAGGGTATACCAGACATTTACCTGTTCACTCTCAGCTCTGTCTCCCTCTTGTTCTACGGTGCTCTTGCACAGTGGGCCTGGTGTCTGCAAACCACACTGCCCGGGATCCGTCTCCCACTGGCTTATGACGAGGTCTGGCTGAAGGGAGGAACTGCCAGGACACTGGCCAGCAGGAGTCGGGGAGAAGCTGGTGGTGCTTTTAGTGGTGTTTATAACAGGGGCTGCATCTCCTCCATGGTTCTGGGTCCAGGCAGAACGCCACCCCCTACTAGGGCGTCTGCTTGGTTCCAGCTCACATGTGGAGGCCAGCTCTCCTTGCGTCTGATAACACTATCCGCTCTATTTGCTCACTTGCCCTAAAATGGTAGCAACTGCCTGACGTTGTTCTTTTCTGATTGCTTTAACTTTTCTTGATTTCAACTCTTCCAACATTTCTGTAAGTAGTTACCCATCCTGAACTTCCTCTCTTGAGATACCTGGATTGAATGATGTTTTGCTCTTACCTGAAATATGTACATGATATGCCTAATTTGTAGATTCCTTTTATACACCGTTATGGAAAATAGATTATGCATCTTGTCACTGATTATGTTGATAAAATCACATTTTCCAGAATGGGACAGCTTAATTCTAAGAAGCTCAACTTGATTTTTGATAACCAAATCCTATGGAATCATGAATCACAGAAAGCAGATGTGAACTCATCATTTTTCCTATATTCTTGACTTATATTCCCTAGTTACATGCAATTTCACTAACGCTTGTAAATGTTTGAATCAATTAAGTGAAAACAACTCTTAATAGCCATTTCCTAATTGTTTGAGATTTTAAAACAGACATAACAAGACAGAAGTAGAGGGCTAAAATGAAGTATGCTCCTTTAATGCTCCTTCTGTCCCCAGAAATTGGTTGAAGGACACAAACTTCTTGTTATAATGCAAATATACCCTGGGTTTAGGAGGAGTTATACACAAATCCTGCTGGAGAAAAGGATCCTAATATTTTATTCTCTCTGTAGGTACTTGTCTGTATCTGCTTTCTCAAGGCTAATTAATACTCTAAGATGCTTTCAAGAGCAGACTTGAGTAAATCTCAAACCCTTAACCTGTCTCTAGGAGTCTTCCGGGGTACGTCATTATATTTGCAAACTACCTCATATTTAAGCGTGAGGAAATAAAATCTAAGTGTAGGAACAATACAATTAACAAAATACTTGCTATCTCTAAATTAGGTACAATTTATTATTGGAGTTTTTATGTTGATTCATCTTTTGTTGATTTTTTTTTTTTTTGCTGCTACAGTTGGAGTCATAAGCTGGAAGGTTTTTTTTTTTAACACAATATTTGAATAGTGAAGAAATAATTCATTTATGAATAACAGTGTGTCATTGGAAGACATTCTGCTTGGGTTGGGTAAAACCTAAGTGTAAAATTCTACTTTCTCTGTGCTAATTAGCATGCCACAGAGAGCTCGTCGTTCCCCACAGGCCCAGGGAAGAGTACTCAAACATCTTTTGGGCTCAGGGGAATTTTGTATCTTTTTTGGTTTTTCACTATATATTCAGTAAATGAGTCTCTTGTGGCTGGAAAGAATTAACACACCTCCTTAACTGCCCAAATTACCTCCTAGAACTGTGGAAAATCTAGCTCTGTGTCTTTGAAGAGCTTTGAGCAAGTTGGATGAAAGCAATCGCCAAGAAGCAAATAGAAATATATGCTATTTATTGAAGTGTTGAGTGTGTTTATTAGATGAGCCTCTTAGCCACAAGGGATATTTAAAATTTTCAGCAAGTAAATGTTCAAACCAGATTAGCTTTGTGCGTCTCTCTCTGTTCACATACTCCATGAGCACACAAGTCATATTATAGGCTGTATCTTCTCTTAATTCAGAAAAGGTTTCTTCTACCTCTTTTTTGTTGTTAAAGAGGTATAGAATCATAGAGAGAGCAGAGTAATGTCAAGGAACTAGTGTTAAGAAGAAAGAAAGGTGAATTTCATCATGTATATATGCACAAGTTCAGAGTCTGAAACACATCAAGCTGCAAGTCATTTTAGAATTTGAATAAGAAATAAAAATGTAACCTGGTGAAGTTATTTGATTCATACCTGTTTCCCACCTCTGGGCCATTTCCCTTTCACTGCAAATCTAAATGTAATCTAGGTCTGAATACTCAGTTCAAATACCTGTTTGGAGTTTTCTGACAACAGTCTAACCTATAGAGATCTCTTTCCTTTTAAATCTCATTGTCTATTGTGTGTATCACTCTGAGACAAAGTATTAAGTATTCAATCAAACTCAATCAATATTAGTGGAATGAATCAATCAGAAATTGAATCTTTTATTACCTTACATTTTGTTTGAAAATCACATTATTGCATTTTATTTTTATTTTCTCTGTCTAAACTTATTTCCCTTAAGGATTAAAACTTATTCAAGGCAGGGATGAGGTTTTATATCACTTGGGTATTAGTTTTAAGGCCTCCTGCAGGCCTGCCTGGGAAAAGTCCAGCCATTGTTAATATAACGAGAACAGTTTGCATGGCATTGCTATAACCTGGCAGCCTGGGAGAGTGGACTGGAACATGCATGCATTAACAATGACGATTTCACTGTACTAGTCAATGGGGGTGGGAGACGCTGTTGAGTGAGCATGTGCACTGTGTGGCCGTCACATTCAGAGTGACTGAGCGAGCAGAGCAATGAATCTGCATCAGATTTTGTGTTAAGCTTGAACATTCCTCTGCGGAACTATTTGGATGATTCAGAAGGTCGCAGCTGTGGGCAACTGGTGATTGGCTGCTTCATTGCGACAATGTGCCTGCTCATGCATCACGTCTCATGCAGAGTTTTTCTGTGAAACATCAAATTACCCAGGTGACTCAGACCCCCTACAGCCCAGATTTATTGCCCTGCAACTTCTGGCTTTTCCCAAAACTGAAATCACCTTTGAAACGGAAAAGATTTCAGTCTGTCAGTGAGATTCAGGAAGATATGACAGGGCAACTAATGGCAATTGGGAGAACTGTGTGAGGTTCCAAGGTGCCTACTTTGAAGGAGACTGAGGTGTCATTGTCCTAGGTACAATGTTACTTGTATCTTGTAGTATCTTGTATCTTCCTCAATAAATGTCTCTATTTTTCATAGTACATGGCTGGATACCTTCTGGACACACCATATATATATTCTGTGTGTGTGTGTGTGTGTATGTGTGTGTGTGTGTGTGTGTGTAGTCTGAATACTTATACAGACCTCTTTTATATATATAATAGTCTGAATGTGTGCGTATTGTATAGTCTGTATATATATACAGACTTCATATATGTGTGTATATATGTATATACATATATATATGATCTGTGCATACCTATATATATAGACACACAAACACATAGTCCCTGTGTGTGTATATCTGTATATATCCCTATCTTTCTATCTATTTATCTATCTATACATATATACCTTGTATACATGCGAGGTCTGTCCAGAAGATATCCAGCTATGTAATATGAATATATACATATATATGTATACATACAGTTATATATATATTTGACCACCTGTCATGATTTTTAAAATTCTGATACATCAATTCATACTTGGCCTGGGGCATTCTAAGATGATTCAGTGCCCTTCTCCAGGACTGGTCCTCCATCAGATAGCAAGTGATTTAGCACCCAGAAGCTTGAGTGATTACCTTGTTAACTTTCCATGAAAAAGATTCACTGCTTTGCACTGATTTGATCTGTATTTCCTCAGATATAATTTTGCTCCTCTGAGTTTGGTGGGTCATAATTTGCCATTATGTTATTATCACTTTGAAAAATGCAGTATTTTAGAAATTCCATTTTTGGTAAAAATATTTTGTTTTAATATGATTTTTTGCCCCATAGAGCAGAGCTCCTTAGTGATTTAAAGCAGGCTCACTGCCTTCATTTGAAGAAGCATTTCTATTCCTCTCCTTGCATCTGCCCTTAGAAATTATGAGAATTCAGAAATGGAAGTAAGTTGTGTAATTTGCTTAAAGGCTGCTGTTAGACTTGCTACTGTAGGTTTCTGGAAATGTAAGTAAATGAAGGTGGTTCTAGTATTTTTAGAAAGAGCTTCTTTGTTAAATAACTCAGCACTGATAAAGGCCTTTTCATAGAGAACGACAAGGCCTGCTGGTGTCTCAGAGTTCTGTTGTGACTTTGAAGAAAGAAAAAACAACAAGAAAATATTCTTTAAGTGTCTTTTTTAATTTAGCCAGGCAAGCAGACATTGATAGAGTCCCTTCTGTGTGCTTGGTCCTGGGATTAAATCCAAATCAGGCTTAGGCTATGCCTGCAGGAAGCGCATAATCTAATGCAAGAGACATACTATTCTTAATAGCAAGTGAAAAACTGTAGCAATAAATGCATGTAGAAGATAACAGTGATTGCATAGAGCAGGGAATGATGATTTCTAAGTTACCAGAGGCAGGTGGCAGTAAAGCCTTTGAGGGGGAGGCAGGTTTTGAATTGGCTTTTGAAATTGGAATAGGAATTATCTAGATAGAACACAGGAGCATGTGAAGGTGGGCATTCCAGGAGAGGTGACATCATGTGTGAATTACGGGAGGTGCCCGATGGTATGGACTTGGAAACAGGATGGTGTGCTTGACATGCTGTAAACTGTTCCAAATTGCTGGAACATAAAGTGTGAGAGAGGAATAGCAGAGGATAAACTTGGGAAGTTAGTTATCCATCTACATTATAATGGGCTTTACATGTGATGCTGAAGAATTTGGAATTTGTTCTCTAGGCGATGGAATCCAATGAAGCAGCAGCAGGAAAGAGACTCAATTAGATGATCATTTTTGAAATTTCACCCTTGAGGCCAGAAGGTTAGTAAAGGAACAGAAATAAAGGCAGGGAGCTCAGTCAGAGACTCCACAACAGTTTTCACAGGAGAGGGAGCATTTACCACATCTCCAACTGTAGAAAATTAAGAATCGTTTACTGGCTTTCCAGGCATTTTTCTCCTTGGTCAAAATTCATATTTTCTGGGAAGATAAATTTAATTTTGTATTAGCGGGAAAATCTCTTTATTCTCAAGTATATCTTATCAACTTTTATTTAGATATCACCCCTTTACCTGTGTGTGGATTTAAGTTGTAAAATCAACCTTACAAATTCATATAGAAGATAAGGTATGATAATAGAAATATTTTTAGTTAATAAAAGCAAAAATATTTTAAATTCAGTTTGTTACTGAATATTTCTTTTTGTGTATGACTAAAGGAATCTCTAAAACCCCAGGGTTATTTTTTTCTTAGATTAAATTAGCATTTTAAATTGACTAGACCAGGCCTTACTAAAATTATGGATTAACAAATATTCAGAAAATGGTGAGAAGTAATTGTTTTCTGTCAATTGAAATATACTTTAAAACTAAGTCTGTCTATGACATTTTAGGACTTCAGTAAATTATGAAACCTTTCATCTTGTACGAGAGATATTACATCTGGTTAGGATAGTCACAGTGTGTTCTCATGTATGATAGTCCAGAGGTGATTTTGTCTTTCCAGTGTAAGTTATTTAAAATTCCTAAGAAACTAGATTCTCATTCTTATACAGTTTAGTGCATTTTAAAAGCATAAGTAGCTTAAGTTTAAATCATTTAAAAAGGTTTTTACTTATTCCAATGCCCATTATGTAATAATTCATGGAATAAAAAAATTTAAGTGGCTCCAGTGTATCTGAATATATGTCACACTCAGTTCCACCATGTAATGGTGAACATATTCACTAGCACATGCAAACTGAAAACATGATCAGTTTCTGTGGCTTTCTATTTTGTTTTATGTGTTTCTATTTTAAAACACATCAAAATCTTATTTGAGCATTGTGGGCAGTTGTCTTCAAACCATTATGGTATGAGAAAACAAATGTAGCAAATAATAGCAAACACTTATATAAGACTTAACTGTGTCTGGCACATTTCAAGCCTTTACCAATACTGACTCATTTGAGTCAGCTTATACGTGATCTATAAATTGTGCGATCATGTATAAGATTCTTGTTTGAGTAGCTGTCAAGGCCAATAACTATAGTCAAGGAAAACTCTCAGTGTGTCCAAGGAATAATATTGAAGGCTCTCAAATAGTCTAAATTATGTTTATGAGCAAGGTGGCCTGCTTCTCAAACCTACAGAACAAATATAGTCACACCTCTTATTGTCACAAATACTTTGTGGAACCCTGACCAATCATACTGGCCAAATGTCCAGTGTTTCTATCAGGGGCACACTCTCCTGTGCCAAATTGTTCAAGGAAGCTGGGAACTCTCTCAATCATGGTGTCACTGTTGATGCTGAGTCTGCACAGTTCCGTGGATACTTGTGCCCTGTAGCCAAGGCCAACTACCCAGGCCTTGGGCTGTGGTTGTTCTAGGGAAGAAGCTTGAGCTCTGTCCCTCCACCATGACCCTACTACCACTGCCAAGTGCTAAGCCCTGTTAAAGGGTCTATACACTAGGCTTCCCAGAACCCCAACTCTTTAGTTTACCTGAAATGAAAATGGCTCAGCCATTTTTCCTCAGTGTTCCCAGTCCCCCCACCAGGCTGGCTGGACCTTGAAGTTTTTCCAGCATTAGAAACAGTGTGCAGAAATCAACTCTCCCTTGTACTCTTAGTGAGAAACCAGTGTCACCAGCCTAGGTGGTCATATTATTTTCAAGTTTCTATAACCATACCCTGATACCAGGCTGTGGTCATGATTATTGAACATACCCTGAAAAAATTTCCCTAGTTTTATGTTTCAGAGGGTAGGAATTATGCTTAAAATACTTTTTTTCTACAAGATGCTTGAGTCCCACAAACTGACCCACTTTTACCTTATTAATAGTTTCTGAGTATAAGGTAGCAGGTAGTGACATCTCTCAACTGCACCATAATTCACAACGGTGGTGGTGGGGGCGTTGTTTACTCTCTATTTGTATATGAACTCCTTAAATGACCATTGCCAGGATAAAGAATAAAACTTCTCTTATTAAATATAATTAAACCAAACTACATTGCAAAATATCACACCAAACCAAACTAATTCACAGATAAAACAATACAACCTGATACTGCAAGCTATAATAAGACACATGCTTACAAGCCAGGTTATATGAATGTCCTGGGTTGCCCATCTTTTTTGACTTAAAGATATCCTACCTATGTCTTCTTGGACATAGAACTAGATTAGAACTTTAACATTCATAATCCCAAGTGGAGAATAAAATTTCCTTTGTAAATGACAGTTTGCCTTGCCACTACTTAGGAAGGAAGACTGAGCCTTCTTTAAAACATTCCTAAGCCCTGCAATATCTCCCCACTCTCATTTTTCTTTTTATAGAGAAAGACTATGAAAATAAAGGTGGAAGAGAGGGCAAACTGTGTGTGTGAGTGAGCGTGTGTGTGTGTGTGTATGTGTGTGTGCATTAATCCTTGATTGAAAGGATGCAGAAATTACAAAATTGACAGAACAGTTTTGAGAGGTGAGGAGGCAATTCTCAAGGTAAAAGTGTCTCACAAAGTGATCTCAGTTCATTTGCTTAAGATTTTTATAGCCCCCAAAAGGGTGTCTTTTGGCATTTGAAATGAAAACCAGGAGCCTAGAACAGCTGGGGAGACTCATCTGTTCAAAGCAGCCCCAGATCAAGGATCATGTTTTGTTTGTTTTTCCTCTCTGACTTAAAGGCCCCATCTTATTATTTTCTTGGTTTTCTAGGCACTTCTCTCCCTTCCTCTACCTTAAGCTCGTTTTTATTTTTGCTTAACATATTATTAAATAAAATTTTTGTTATGACCATCAATTTACACTTAATATCTTACCCAATGCTTTTTTCTCTAACCTCGGGCAGGTTAGAAAGGGTATTTCATACTATAGATATGCATATGTTGATTAATATAAATAATTTTCTACTACATATTTTCCCACATGCACTACAATCTACCCTTCAAGCTGTTTGTAAAACACGTGTCTGAAGTAGAAATGGATTTAGCCAGTCATCATGAATGAATGTTAAACAACTAAAAGAAAGACTGAGGGGAGCTCTGTTGGGCTGACAACACCTGGTTTATCTTAATATCACGAAACGTGGGCAACCAGATGGTATGTGCCTCTGGAGTAGTCATGCAATAGGAGAAACTGCATAAATTCTGATATGTTCTTGACAAAAGAAAATTGAACCTGACTCTAGTCAAGGTCACTATTAGTTTACAGGAAATATAGGGGTGAAAGGAAGAAATAAAATAAATCATGAAGAATCAGTGAGTCAAATCAAGAATGTGGGACACACTACAAGTCAAATAACCTGGTCTGTTTCCAAACAAGTGACACAAGAAGTGAGGGGCTGGAAGGTTGTTCGTATTTGAATTAGATTTAACAAACGTGACAACCAAATACAATGTTTGGCTTCTACTTAAACAAGCCAAATGTAAAAATGCTATTTATTGAGACAATTGGGTATATTTGAATATAAACCGAGTATTGGGTGAATTAAGAATTATTGCTACCGTTTTTAGATGCGATACCATTTCAGTTATATAAAAAACATTTATAAGATATACATTTGGAGGTATTTACAAATTAAACTATGTATAGAATTTAAAATATTTCCATTTAAAAGGGAAATACTCTACTTAAAAAAATACTGGATCAATGAAGCAAGATTGTCTAACTGTGGTTAATTGTTAAAACTCGGGAATTCATTACACTATTTTCTCTGTTTCTGTTTGTTTGAAAATGTCCATTTGAAGTCTTAAAAAATAATAAAATTAAAATTGATAAATCAATTCGATAGTCTCATATGCTATCCCAAATGGCATTTTATCAACTTTCTAATATGGTGGAAAGCGTTTTCTATAATGATGTCTTTAAAAAGGCAGGAAACAAAATTTTAGAATGTTCTCGTTTGTATAGCAAATAAATTCACATAAAGAAATAGGCCTAAGAAAAAAAATCTAGAAAATAGTTTGTCTTTGATTAGTTAAATAATTAGTAATATTTTTTACTATACCACTTATTTTTCTGTAGTTTGCAAATTTTGAAATTTTATCCAGTTTAAAAATTTTTCATTGATATACTTAATAGTTTATTTTGGCTTGCAAATTCACTCTCCCTGGGGCATGAGCTACTCTGTTCAGTAATGTGAATTGAGAAAGGGCTAAAGTCCAGCTTCCAGTGTTTGCTAGTCTGGTGAACTTGCGGGGTGGAGGGGACGAACCCCAGTACGAAGAGCCTTAGGGCACAGCAGACCCAGGCTTGATTACTCCCATCTGCCTCCTGTAAAGCTTAAAGAGGAAAACATTAGGAGGCTATCTCTGCAGGCTGTAACTCACCAGCCCTGGAGGACTGCACAGAGAGGGGGCAAAAGTGGATGTCTGGGGTTGGTTGCTCTGCCAGTTTACACAGATTATCCACTCCAATGAGGCTTCTGCAGTCTCTTGATAATACCTTAGGATGTCAGCACTGGCATCTGAAAAGCTGCAAATGACTTTTATGGTGAAGACATAGGAAATGATTGTCCCAAATACACAGAGGAGAGGCCAATGCAGCATTTACAAAGTTTTATTCTGACACATCCGCTCACTGCTCCTTCAGCTGTCCTCTGTCCCGAGCTTCAGGCAACTACCACCCCTCAACAAATCATGTAAGTCAGCTTTAGTATTGCTTTGGAAACGTTAGTTTCTGAAATACATTTCCCCTGCTTACTTCTATGGTTATTCCAGGATTGGCTTTACAGAGGGAGCCAGAAGCCCCATGTTAAGTTGCCATATGGGCAGGAACCAGAAGTTCCTACCATGTTGAGTAAATATTTTTTTCACAAGCCGATGTCCTGTTTTATAAGGCATCTGTTCATTCTTTTGCCCGCTTATCCTCTGGGGTCTTTGGTTTTAAAATTGATTTTATGAGCTATTTACCTATTATGGATATTGTCATGTTTTCTGCTATTTTAATGTAAATATTAAAATAAGGGCATTTTATCATTTTCGTTTGTCTTTTACGTTGTTAATGAATAAAATAAATTTTATACTTTCAATGTATATAATTATATCTATCATTTCCTTTGTGATGTCCCCTGTTACTCTTAAGCTTAGAAAGTTCTAGGGGTCAGAGGAGGTCAAGAATAGGAAAAAATTAAATCACTTAAATATATAGAATATTTATGTGTAGTAAACATCTTGGTAAACATAGAATAAAACTGAAATGCCCCCAAAATGTGAAAAGCCTATCCGTCAATGACTAGTAATATGGAGAAAAATGCTCAGACTGAACTGAGGCTTGTACAAATTGCTTAAAATATATTTAAAAAGTCTTTTAAGGTGATCTTTGGAATAAGGAAAACCCAAGATCCAGGAAACAGGATACAAGAGTCTTGTGTTTTTACTGTGTTCGAAACTTACCTAGGGTTAAACTTACTTATTATTTAGTTTCTTTGAATCTCAATTTAAAAAACAATTAAGTAATGATAATATAATTGAAAGTGCATAGTTTTAACATTTGAAACATTTTAAATTAAAAAAAAACTTTTATATCTTAATCAATAGTAATAATAGTAGTAATCATAGTAATAAGAAAGGAAATGTCCAACTGCTTGGAGCAAGTAAGACAGTTGGTGGACTGTTAAATTACTTTGCACATTTTCTAAAGAGTTAAATAATGTCTAGAAATAGTATTAAAAACCCCAGAATGATATGGTTTCACTCTGTCATAAAATGATGAAATAATGCCTAGATGCTTGCAGTGAGTTCGGGCTCAGACATTGCATTTAAAAACCTCCACTTTTCCATTGCAACATCCAGGGCTGATCCCCTGGAAGCCTACTGACATTGATTTGACTCTTGATTGGTGAAAAAAGTAAATCAAAGGTCAACACCATTGTGTTGGTTAAAACATAAGTTCAGCTGCAGATAACAGAAGCACAAAAAACATCATTTGAATTGAGAGAAGTTCATTTTCTCAGAGGTGTAACACATTTTAGGTAGGTTTTCCACTCCTTCCATATTTTTATTCTAATTGAGATATAATTTACATATAATGTTGAGTTAAAGGTATACAATGTGTTCATTCGGTACATTTATATATTGCAAGATAATTACAACTGTAACATTAGTTAACACTTCCATCCTCTCATATAATTGTCCTTCATTTTTGTGACGAGAGCATTTATGTTTAGTCTCTTAGCAATTTTGAAGTTTGCAATACAGTATGATTGACTGTTATCTCAATTTTGTACATTAGGTCTCCAGAACATAACCACTTCTAACTGCAAGTTTGTACCCTTTGACCAACATTTCCCCAGTTTACTCACCTTCCAGCCCCTAGTAACTGCCATCCTACATTCTATTTCTGTGAGTTTGGCTTTTTAAAATTCCACATGCAAGTGATATACAGTATTTGTCTTTCTCTGTCTGACTTATCTCACTTAGCATGCTGCTCTCAAGCATTTCTCTCTCTCTTTCTCTCTGTCTCTCTGATATCTTTTTTATCCATTCATCTATTGACAGACATTTAAGTCATTTCCATATCTTGGCTTTTGTGAAACGTGGGAGTTCAGATATCTTTTCAATATCCGATGTTTATTTGCTCCTTCCATCCTGATGCCGTGATCACCGTCGTTGTCTGTGGAGCTCACCACCACGGTATGTTTCAGCAGCAGGATGGAAGGAAGCAAGGAAAACAGATATGCCCCTCGCTATAGGCATATAATTCAGATATGACACAAAATACTTTGTCGTATTTATCAATTGCAGACATTAGTCAATGGTCTACTATTACTACAAATCATAACAGGAAATTTAGTCTTTATATTGCAGTCAAATGTTAGGCCGAATGTAATACTCTGAGAGTAAAGTAGAAGATGGATATTAAGGGGGCCATTAGCAGCGTCTGCTCATTAATTGTTTGGGAGTTGGAATGCCTACTTACTCAAATCCACGTTTTTTTCTTTTATTTGTTATTGGATTGCTGCATTGTTTAAAACTTTTAACAATTACTCATTTATAAACTGTACAGGGATTCCTGGCAAATTTTAAATTAACATTTAGAAACATACAAGGTGATCCTTCAGAGTTTACTTCATAAACCCACCAAGACAGGCCCACTATAAATGGGCCTTTAAAATAAATGAGTAATAAGGAAAATACCATTTGGTAGGAAGAGAAATATTCATTCTTTGAATAAATATTTATTATGTACCTACCGTATTTCAGATTCCAGTCTAGGCTGCCAGTGAAATGGTGAGCCCAAGCCATCTTGGTCTCTGTCTGCATGAAAGGCAGCGAAGAGTTACTCAGATAATCACACAAATAAATGTGGAATTGGAATTGAGGTCATTGCTTGAATGGTACCAGGAGAACATAAACAAGGGGCCTTTACTCAATGGAAGAGATCAGGGAACTGATAGTAACTCTGAGATGAAGGATGAGTTGCCTCTGAAAAGAGATCCAGTTCTTAAAGAAGCAAGACCCCTCTCCTTCCTTCTTCCTTCTTTCATTTCTTCTCCCCCTCCCTTTCCTCCTCCTTTTTCCTCTTACTTTCCTTCTTACTCCCTTTCCCCTCCATTTTCCTTTCCTTTCATCTTCCTGTTCTCCTCCTTTTCCTCTCCTCCCTTTCTTCTCTGCCTCCTTTCTATATTTTTCCTTCCTCTCTCCCTCCCTTCCTTTTTCCTTACATAGATTGTACTTATCTCTGTTGATTTCTCAAACTGCGTCATGTCACTGTTCTGAAGATAACTTGGTTCCAAGTCTAGGTTTTGAGAATAGCCTATATGCAAGTTAATGTTCCATATATATTTTTAATATTTTTGGACAGGGGTACCAGTAAGGGTTGGTGTGAAAATCACACGTGATGAATCATTTGCCAAATAGGCTTACATTCTTTTCTCTGTCTGATTTTGACCTGTGTTTGTCAACAACAGAGAAGAATTCTTGATCTTGCCATTGAATATCTCTGAGCCTCTTAAAGTTTAAAACTCAGTCTCTCTTTGGTGAATTCAATATCTTTTGGGTCAGTGCTCTGTTTCCTAGCATCTCTCCCCTCTGTCCTTTTCACATGCCTCCCTTTGTTTCCTGGCCTGTATCTCATCAGAACCACTACTGTCACCACTGTCGCCCCACCTCCTGCCAGCGTTCAGGACCAAGAGGAAGCTTATAGAATATCATGGTGACAAGGAGTGAGGCTCATTGGCTCCTGCGGTCCTCTGGTTGAGGTGACTCCTCCTGGCAGCTCTTTGGGTGTTGACCTCTGTCTTTGCTACCTTTGCTGCTGACCTATCTGTCCTGGTGTAACCTGTGGTCTCCTTTCTCAGCACAGAAAGTTCACAGTAACTGGTCCCAGATAGGCTGGCCACCATTTCTCTCTTGTATCTAGTGCCTGCCCCAAACCTCTCACTGGTGCTGTAGATTCCAAGAGATCTCCCTTCTGATTCCTGGTTTGAGAAGCTGACCCCATATCCTTCTCCTAGAGGATCACAAGCTCCCTGGAGAACATGCAGCTTCAGCTATCTTCTGAATCCATCAGGAAGACATGAAGGAATTTCTCGGTACCGCAAATGCCATTCACAGGCTGAGAGGAGACAGGAAGCTACTTCAGGCCCATTCACCTGGCCCCTTCCCTCAGTCATTCTATTCTTATTACCCAGGTACTGTGTTCAACATGGCCCCACACCAACCTCACGGGCTCCTCTGTAAGGCATGTAGTCTATGGAGACTGTGTCTAGATGTGCAAACAATAACTCCCTTACTCTGGAATTCTACTGAACCATTTGCATATTTTTACAACCACAACTTTTCCTTCCTCAGTCACTGCATTCGACTCTGCGGCTGCCTTGGAGGGTTGTATAGGAAAGTTTTCTCTCTTCCCCTGAGAGTTCTCTTTTATTTTCCTTTTCCTGTCAAGTTGGGATGGCCCTATATCATTTCCTTCTGATTCCCAAGATGGTATTTGTCCTCCAGTTGCTTATGGAAATAAGTATTAAAATCATATCTGTTTTAATAGAGGAGGAGCTGCAGAAAAAATTCAAATTACACATAAGGAAAATGCTATCAGGGAATATTTTAAAATCCATTATCCTGCTACAGAATGGAGTGACAGCTATTCTAGGCAGAAGGAACAGCATGTAGAGAGTCTCGGAGGTGGGAAGGAGCAACGCCAATGTGGTGGGAATGGAGTGGGGGCGGTGCGCTTCCTAGGGCTGGAGATGGCGATGACCAGGTGATGAAGACCCTCCTGTACCAGGGGGAAGGGGTTTTGTGGAAAATGATTTTTTAGGCCCAGGTAAGGAATAGGGTTATAGCTTCTGATTCCTCAAAAAATACAAACAAATGACAGGGGAAAAAACCAGTTTTTCTTTTGTGCATCTTGTTGCATTTTACTTAGCTCAAGACCTGATACCTTTCATGCTTCCATGTGGTAAGTGGAGAATGAATGCCAACTCAGCAACCCATGGGTGATCAGTCCTGGGTGAACATGGAGACCTATGGGGCAAGGGTCATTGTGTAAGAGATGTACTTATTCTTTTCTGTTTATATCTGCTGTCACCATTGCTAGCTGAGACAAATAGAAAGAGGCAACACATCCCGGGTTCAGACTGCACAAGGTTCTTGTAGGCCTGGTGGTCATTTTTGTGGGAGCTTTAGAATGTGGCTTTGGTTTTTGTAGAGAGCAGGCAGGAGAAGACCTTAAACATGAGGGCAACATTTCAAAGCTGTATGTGCAGTCTGAGTTGCAGGCCTTTCCTTCAAGTCCATGTGGCCACGGACCTCATCACATGTCATGAGACAGCTTACTCTTATCATCCAGGACAGGGAAAGGAGCGGGGCTTGGATGGAGCCACTTGTTCAGGTGGATTTCCATCTTCTTTTTTTTTGGTCTGTAAAAGACAAATATTGAAATTGGTTTTCTGTCTCTTGTGAGGTATTTGTACTCTTCAGACCCTCGCTAAACTCAAGCATTTGTTATTTTCAGTGCCAGAATGCCTTTTATCTTTTTTAGTGAGAGATTTTAGGAATAGTCTAATGAGATTGGTTGACAATAGTTTTTGTTTCCTGAGTTTAAAAAGGTAGTCAGTGTAAACTTAGAAAGCAGATTCAATTGTTTGAAATTGCTAGAGAAAGTATTGCTGCATTTAATGAGGGCAAATCATAAATGAAAGAGCGAAAAGACAACAAAGATAACATTTTCAGGTTTCAAATATACTTTTTCTTGAAAACTAATGTAGTATAATTTATACAATAATTTATGTGCAGTTATCTGTGATCTAATTCCAGCTTCAATACTAACGATCGTTATGGGTCGGAGCAAGTCCTTTGATACGCTGGTGACTCAGTTTTCAGAAATTATTTTTAAGAAAAACAGAATCAAAGATGAGATGCTGCCTTATTTTTCTTCCTGTGTCTTATCATGCTGTAATGGTAAGCTTTACATGTCAACTTGACTGGGCCATGGCATACGCAGACAGTTAGTTAGGCCCTATTCTGGGGATTTGTGCCAGGGTATTTCCAAATGAGATTGACATTTGAATCAGTACACTGAGTTAAGCAAACTGCCCCGCCTAATGTGGCTGGGCCTCATTCCATCAGGTGAAGACCTGAAGACAAAAAGACTGATTCTCCTGTGAACAGAAAGGAATGTCCTCCCGCCTGACTGCCTTTAGCTCCATTGTTGCGTTTTTTTCCTGCCTTTGGACCTGGGCTGAAACATTCATTCTTCCTGCTGGTCTAGGGACTGGAGCTACATCACCTTCTCTCCGGTCTCCAGCTTGTTCACTGCAGATCTTGGGACTTGTCAGCCTCCATCATTGCATAAGCCAATTCCTTATAATAAATCCCATATATATAGTTTCTCTGGAGAACTCTAATACACATGCTGATGATTTTTTAACAGCTATTTTGAAAGATGAAGACAAACTCTTTGCTGACACCATGGGCCTACTCCTATAAACCAGTTTTATGTTTGCTTCTCAAACTGAGTATCATTTCATTCTGAGAGGAAAGGATGTTGAAGAAATGTATTGCTCATTGAATTTTGCTGTGTAGCATACATTTCTAATTCCCTTAGACCACTTCTGAACATAAATGCAGCAAACACAATCAAAGGATCATATTTTCATAATTAACAGGTCTTTGGTAAAATGTTAGAGATAAAGTATTATGTCTTCCCTTAATCTTCTGTCATTTCACTGCGTTTTGCTCATATGCCATTCACTTTTACAGTCTTTAGGCTATTCCTGGCTGACTCAGCCTCATCTCAGGAAGGAACCAGGCATCTGGAATCTGGCCAGGTGCACAGATTGTGCTCTAAAGCCTCTTTCATCTTTCCAGGAAGCTGCCAACTTGAATCTTAGTTTGCATTTCTGGAGAACATCAGTAGAAATGTGGGCCTAAGTGCTCATGTAGAAGATATTGGGAGCATAGAATACACTTCTGTGATAAAATTATAAGGAAAAATATACCAGCACTATATTTAGATTTAGTTTCTATGGAGATCCTCCCAGATTAAACATTTTGTACTGATTGCTTAATATCTAGTTGATAGTTGGACATTTTTCTATAAACAGGTGACTTGTTGGTAAAATGTAGCAATGTAAAAATGAACCTCTTGTTTAATTAGGGGACTTAACTAAATTTTTCCTTCCAACATTCTAAAATTGAGGATGTTCATTTTTATTGTTTATGTCTAAAACATCTAAAAATAGTGAGAATTTTATATATGATATTGCATAAAAAATATATGAAATGCTCTTAGAATGTGGAGCAGGTCTAAAATGGCAATGAAAATAAATATTTGAAAGAACTATCCAGATAGTTTAAGCAAAATGTACATTGTTTTTTTTTGGTCAGGAGTTCTTTAAGATCCTTCTAGCATTCACTCTCCTGTTTTGAATTTTAGTAGTTAATATATATCTTTATCTTACGTGTTAGTATAGACATGAGGGGGTGCAATAATTGTGCCCTGAGTGGTCTGGAAAAAGGAAATGACCCTGATGTTCCAAAGGCCTCCTCTGAGCTTGTCAGGCTTAGTATGCAGCTCCTATTTTATCCACAGAATTAAGACCATAATAATTGAAAATCTAAATCCAAAGATGAAAGCTTCCAAGCTAAGCTATGCTTAGCTGCAAAGATAAGTGAATAATATCATAGGCTTGTTCTTATAATTTAGATATAAAAGTCAGAGATATTTGTGACTTAGCAAGGTCGAAACCTGAAATGCTTAAAAATAGATTGTGTTAAGAGAAATTCAAAAGAAGTTATTGTGATTGGGATATGAATTGTCTATCGTTCCAGAATATCGTTTGTCATTTTTCTTACCCATATTTATTATTAATATTTATTCTTCTATAAGGTCACCTTTTTAACCATTTAAAAAGGATAGGGTTCCTATATATCACTTCAGGAAACTTAGTTTTTAGAAAAACTATGTGCATGATGCCCATTTTTTTCCCGAACTTTTTTTTTCTATTTTGAATGCTGTGTGACTTGTGACGAGTTACTTGGCCTCTCTGTAGCTCAGGCTCTTATTTGTAAAACGGGAATGATAGGGTTGTTGTGTGGATTAAAATAATAAGTACAAGTAACAGTCCTAGAACATGATTTCTTATTAGACTTTTACTACAGAATTTAAAGAGAAGAGTCTTCGGTACTTTCAAAACCATACGCACTACGTATTGAAGTGGGTCTTTTAGCTGGAAGGAGAATGCTAAAATCTCTGGCTGAGAAAATTGGAAAGTGAAGAAATCAATTATACTGCTAGCTGAGATCGAGTCTTGAGATAGTTCAATACCCATCGCTTTATTCATTGCAATTATTTCGTGAATATATAGAAGGAAAGAATGTATGCGTGTGTTTGTGTATATGTGTATATATTCAATATATGTTTGTATAATGAATATGTTTATAATATAAAGGGATACACATATTTATGTGTGTGTGTGTGTGTGTGTGTATATATAGAGAGAGAGAGAGAAAGAGAGAGAGAGAGAGGGAAAGAGAGAGAGAAAGAGAGAGAGAGAATGATGGAGAGGGAGGGAGGATCATAGAACCTAGTGTAAATATCCTTGTTGGGCAAAATTGTTCTAAAAAAATTCTTCTCATGGCTTCTCAGCCTTTTAGTTAAGTTTAAGTGTAGAAAAGTTTTTCTTCACCTAGACATGTTTTTGAGGTCAGAATGGGGTTATTCTGCTTGTCAATGTAGTCATGATTATTTCTCCTCTTTGACTCTAGTCAACTATATTTCCCTTCATTTGCCGATTATATCAGGAAATCAATATTGTTAGTGAATTGAGTCTGATAGAATGTAAGGTTCAGAATTATCTTTCCTCCAACGAACACATCATTGTCAGGTTTCTCCTGGCAGGCGCACAGGGAAGACACGAATTATCCCGAGGAACTGTTCTTGTATACGCCACTTCACTGGGCTCGTGCATTGAATCAGCTCTTTTGTTCATTAGACAATTAACAATTCACTACAGGGCTGCCAAGACTTTAATGGTATTTTCCAGCAATACAAAACGCACCAAGAAGCTGGGTGTTTTTGTTTGTTTTAATTCTTTTTCTCTACATAGCAACAGCTACTTGGTCTTTAAGACACAGCAGCGGTGCCCTTCTCAGGAAGCCTCCCTGATGTCCTCTGCTGTTTTTCACATCTCCAGTGCCTCTTTTTAACAGAGAAAATATTTTATTATAATCATTTTTTTCGTTTTCTATATCCTCAGCTAGATTTTCAGCAGATCAAGGCTTATGAGTGCCCATCTCTAAATACTCAGTATTTGGTTTGTAAGTAGGGATTCATAAATATTTCCTGAATGAATAAGTCATTGGGCAAATTTCTACACATTTTCACTTCTTTAAGTCCACTCAATTATGTCGTAGGAATTCACAAGATACACAAAGAGGATGAGTTCTTGCAAATCCCACAGCATGGGCAAAGATACAGTAGGGTGAAGAGTATGGTGTGCTTTGGGGGTTGCAAGGGGTTAAATAGGGGCATAGCACCAGGGACCCCAACAGTGAGTAGTGAACTGTGTTCTTTCTTTGAGACAGTCTTCAAATAGTATCTTTATGTAAAACACTTATCTCACCTTTCCCTTTCCCTTTACCCCAAGCAGAATTGACTACTCTTTGTTTTTTGCCATTTACATTCTATACATTTCCATTATACTGCTTTAATTATTTTATAACAAGTGTTTACTTGCCCACCTTTCCTGCTTAAACTATTGGCAGTATAGTGGAGAGAGCTTGGAATTTGCAGTTTGACAGATCTTGGTTGAAATACTGACTTTGCTACTTAACTGGGTAATTGATACATAAACAGTCACTTAGTTTTGTTGAACCTCAGTTTCTTTATCAGTAAGATAGGGAAAACAGTACTAACTTCATAGCAGTGTGATGATTATATGCTTCAGGTGCAAGACAGAGGCTCAGTAACTTATATTTCCCTTTCTCACCTTCTCTGAAGAATCGTGTTTTATTAATTTATTTCTGGAAACTTGTACTTTCCCTGACACCTAGGAGATGTTTAATAGTTCCTTGTAGAATGAATAAAGTATGTGTTCATTTAAATGTCTGATGTGTGTGTGTGTGTGTGTGTGTGTGTGTGTGTGTGTGTATAAGAGTAGATATTCAGGAAATTTATTTGGAAACTGTAACTATTCTATGTTGAGCATATCAGGGTGACTGCTACCATAATTCCCATATGGTTTAATCTACTTCACCACCTGTGCCAAATTTCAAGCTAGCCTGAATTCATATGTGGAAGGTGGGAAGAACATTCTACGCATTCCACTTGCTCAGGAAAATAATTATGCACAACTTAACACAGACTTCCAAGTGAGTAAAAATCACTTATCAGCCTACCAAAATTTATGTCTTCCCTTCCCTGAAGAGGTGCACCTGACAGTAAATAAATTGAATCGGTGTTTGTTTGTTGCTGGTCCATTATAAATCATTGAGTGAGTGAATATTATCAGCTAGGCTGCTTTAACATGCTATCTTCTTTATATTCCTGAGAATAATTGCTGATTAAGGGTTACTTCTAGGGAGGCTCAGTTTGGCCTTTTGGCAGCATGTGCACGTGAGTATCTTGTGCCATTTCTCTAAATGTTAATCGTAAGTGAGTCTGGGTAATGTTTAATGCGCAAGGATGACTCAGCCCCTTTCAACATTTCATTTCACTCTGGGCATCTGGACTTTACTAGGCTTGCTTTTTTCTCTCTCCCTCCTTCTTTTCCTGTCTTCCTACTCTTTGACTCTTCTCCTCGTCTCACTTCCCGCTCTCCTCCATTGTTTTATTGGCTCAATGGCTGGGTCAGTGTGACAGACTGCATGCCTGCATCAAGATGTGATTGAGACAGATAAACTTTTTACCCTGGAAATCCTGTTTTGTCTGATGACTACCTGTCAGTAAAGGTGGCCTCTCCTGCTACTCATATGAAGAGTCCAATGACTTTGAAATGCTGCAGCGCTTTAGTGAAAGAAAGTGGAGAAATGAGATAATGCGGTCATGTGGGAATGACTCTTCTGCTAAATAATTTATCTGTTTTGCCAGCTGAGCTCTCAATATTCAATGATTTTATGGGGGTATGTGTAACCTAGAGGAATTTCCCAACTCTGTACAGTGAAATTAATACAGTAGATTTTGTTGCAGAAAACGTGATTCCCAGCTGAGTTTTATATTGTCATTTGATGTTATTCTTAAATTTTCAAAAAATTAAATGTCTAATGATTTTGCTTACATAGAAACTGATCACATTAAGATCTTTCTACCTTTTAAAATAGTTTTTTGGCGAATTTTCAATTTAAAAACATCTACCATGCAAAAATACCATCTTTTCATTTGCTTTCTCATATTTGCTTTCTCTTTCCATGTTCATAAGCCATCAAGAGTTACATGGCCTGTGATCTCTCCTTACCCTTTAGGCTGTCTCAGCATTTGTTTTTATATGTCCTTCAGTATATAAAAGAGTCAAGGTAGAATTTAAAGAAAACTATGCATTAATATTTTAATTTTCATTATTAATATTAATGGAAAAGTCTGAAGGCTAGATTAAAGATACTCCACCACCCACTCAGTACAGGTTAGAAGGATACTTCAAGTTGACTTAATACCTAATGTTTAATAAATATGAATAAATATGAAACACAGTTGTACGATTCGCAGAAGCATATTCATATATTAAAATAATTTCTCTAGGTTTACTGCAAAGATGATGTGTATTAAGAAAAAACCAAGTGTTTAAATTGTTCATGTTTTTCAGGGATGATATATTTTTCTGGGCTGCTTGCCCTTCCCGTTTTGGAAGGCAGGCTTTACTTCAGCTGAGCTTGTCAAAGCTGATAGCCT
>PVJD01015576.1:0-24375 GCA_004026545.1 Mormoops blainvillei
AGGAGGCAGGGAGGGAGGAAAAGAAGAAAAAAAAGAAGGAAAGAGAGGGAAGGAAGGAGTGAGGCAGACATTTGCCCACTAAAAATTTTAGTGAGATGACACAAACTGAAAGTCTGAAGTGGTATGTTTTTTGTTTTTCTGTTTGTTTTTTTAAATGAGAGCCATACCTTGAAACTCTAGAACACAACAGATGCAAGTTGCTGGCCACACACAGGATGTGGGGTGATTTCACAGACACTGTCTGGCCCAAGATGGTAGCTCATGATTAATGACTGAGTCCTCCTTGGCCCGGCTACAGTCAGGCCTGGGGTCTGATCCTGACACTCAGAGCCTCTGTCCGCAGCCAATCAGCAGATGTAAGCACATAGGCCCTGTCAGGTTGACATATCATTCCTTCGACAATGTCAGTGAGTATTAATGTTCAATTATCTGTCCTAGAAATGACCTGCGCCTTTATGCATTGTGTAACTGCGCACATGGCACTCTGGTGATCCCAAAGACAAGGGCAGAAATGCCCCCGATAAACCAGCGACTGGGTTGGCTTTCCCACATTGTCATGCCATTGTCCTTGCAGTTCTAAATAAGAGCCTTATTTTTAGCTCTTTTCCTAAAACATATTTGAAAGACCAATGAGCCATCTATCTATATCTAACTCTCTATCTATCTATCTATCTATCTATCTATCTATCTATCTATCTATCTATCTTCCTTTCAGCGTGTCTGCACATCAGTAGCCCTTACTATTTAGATACCAGGACTTCAAATGAGTCATCCTGTGACTTGCCGATCACACTGAGTCAACTATTCTTTATGTATGACAATGAGCTGTTCATTATGTGTGGGGTGTCTTTTTATTTCATGAAGCCAAGTGTACATCACTTACCATCAAACCAAAATGACAAGAGTAGGCTCTTCTGGAGCAGTGTCAAGATCAATTCAACTTCAACTCATGAATCTAAAGGAATCTGTTCCTGCCAGCCATCCCTTCTTCCCATCGTTAAAAATGAGGCCTCTGGCAGAGGAGTGATTTAAAAAGCACACCTACCTGAGATCGTTTTGCTTGTTAACCTGTACAGTTACTCAAATATTTAAAAATATTGTGCTGATTTGTTGAAGTTAAAATTTAAATCCTGCCTTTGTCTCGGGTATCACCACGAAAAAAAAATTTTTTTATCTTTGCAGACAGTTGCATTTGCATAGTTTTTGTTGAACTCACATTCAAAGGTTATCAATAACAAGTCTGCAAACTTCTCTTACAAGCAGCACTGAAAGATAGTGTGCCGTCATTGTGTGATAACTTCCTCCACGACTGAGATAAAAACTTTAATGCAATCTCGAGTTCACCCACCTCCTTATGATAGCACAAACTTCAGTGGCTCAGATAGAGCCTCAAGGAATTTTACTCGTAATGCTAATTTTTCAGCATAGAAAATCCAATGATTTTTTTCTTATAGAAAACTACTAAAAATGCATTATTTCATGTTAATTTTAACTTGTAAAAAGCAGGTTGATTATGAAATACACCTGTTGAAAGTCCCACCGATCCTTGGCCACAGCTCAGTGTCTAGCGTTATTTCTACGCGTATTCTCAACTGCACAGTGAAGGTCCTTTTACCTTTTTTCTTTCTTCCTTTCTTTTCTTTTTTCTTTCTTTCCGTGTGTGTTGGTCCGTCTAGTGGGTTCCCCAAAACAATCTTTTCCAAATGGCTTCCATTCTCCTCCAGCTCCCGATTCTACTTCTCGAACACTCAGCAGTTGACTTTGCCTCCTGCTCTGTTAAAAGCACCTAAGCCGCCCCTCTTCTCTATTTCTAAATCTACCTTCATCTTCTCCTGGGTCACACTTACTGCTAAGAGCTTACTCTGAGTTGCCATCCCATCATCCTCTCCACTCAACCCCTCCACTGTCGACTTGTCCTTGATCCTTGCTCTACTAATCTGTCCTTTTCTGAGTCCGTCTTCAAAGGTACCTTTTCTGTTGCCTAAGTAACTGATTGGACTGTGTATCGACAACTCAGGCAGGAGCATGGTAGCAATTTCATGAAAGACAGCTGAATTTGCCTCTATGTATAAACATGCTCAAACCTCCCCAGTCTCCTAAATATTAACAACAGGAAAGAAAAACCTTCCCTTCGTGTTACCATATCCTCAAGCTCCTGCCCAAATTGTATCCTTTGGTACACGGCCTCGAGCCACTGCGAAGGTGGTCTAGCCTTGCTGTCTCTCTACTGCAGCATCGCTCACGTGTTTCATACCACAACTTCCTTCCCTTTCAAAGGTCAACGATGATTTTCCCATCCCCATGCCAAGACCCTTCTTAGTCCTTCTCCTTCGTAAATCTCAGGGTTTGGTCACCACTATTTTTAAACTTTGCTCATTCACTGGCCAGTAAATATCATTAAGCATCTATGATACGGCTCCAAAGATCTAGAGATGAGATTTTAAATCCTGACCTCTAGATAGGGAGTACCACGATTAGCACTTCGTATCAGATGACCCTCAGGGTGCAGGGCCATTTCCTCTCTCCTTGGGAGGACCTGGAATGGCTTCCCCAAGTAGCGCCTGTTAAGATAAGATGTGAAGGATACAGAAGAAAGTGTGAAGTGGGGAAGTGGTCAAGGAGGCGATGCATTCCAGATGAGGGAACACCATGTGCAGCTGCACACAGTGCAGGGCCACTCCGCACCTGTGGGGAACTCGAGCCTTCAGACCTGGCTTCAGCCCCACATACAGAGTGTGTATGGAAAGGTCAAGAGACGGGCTTGGGCTCTCAATGGGCCGGTGTCAGACCTCAGAGGGGCCTTGAATGGCATGCCAAGGATGATGTTCTAAGGGCAATAGGAGATATCACAGGATTTTAAGTGGGGCGAGGTTGGGGGGACTTGACCAAGTTTTATTTTAGAAAACTAAAATAGAGAGAGGAGAAGTGTGTAGGAGACAGAACTGATGGGCCTCAGGGAGTGAGCAACTGTCTGTGAAGGGGAAGGAGAGGGAACTTTTCGTGCTGACGCCTAGGTTCCTGGTCAGAGCTTCCAGGTCCACGCAGATGCCATTACCTGAGGTAAGGATGACAGGAAGGGAACCATTTTCAGGACCATGATGGATTATGTTTGGGGATGAACTCTTTGACTTTCTTATCACCATAGCTTCCTTCTTTTTCTTAGGATATTAAATAGTTGGAGATGGAAGGGACCTCGGAGATCAGTTCAGCCCATCTCCGCATTTGACGGCCCTCCTACCTGCTCCTCAGTCTTATCCTCTAGGTCGCTCCCACCCTCCACCCTCAGACAGCCTTTAAAAATAGGCAAAAATAGGCATTGCCCCTGTTCTGTTTTGACCTCCTCCTCTACCCTTCCAGAACTCTCTGGGGCCACGAGTCCATGTACGCACATCTCGAGCTTCACTGGAGGTAACACCAAAGCCCTGAACTTTCACGCCGGCAATCCCATTTCTAACTATTGGCCAAACAACGCACGTGGATATCCCACCGGCATCGGAACCACTACATATCCCAACTTGAACTCCTCACCTTTCCCTGAAACCAGTTCCTCTTTCTGACTTCCTGTGTTCCCTGAAAGAGACTGCTGATACCAGCGCTGCCTAACTGACCAACCTGAAACAGGGAAGTCACCTCTGATGCCCTTCTTTGCCAAATGTCCACTCATGAGTGGTTACAAAAATGGCATCTGAGTCAGACGGGCTTAAGTTCAAATCCAGCCCATGCTTCTTACTGTGCTCCTTTAGGCAAGTTGTTGAATCTCTGTGAAACGCCGTTTTCCCATCAGGAAAATAAGAGATGAACAGGACTTCCCTTAAAGGGTCACTGTGGGAATCCAATGAGAGAAAGCATGAAAGTGCTCGGATGAGGCACACCCAGGTGGGGATGGAGTAGCAGCCGTCTGCCCCAGCAAAAGGAGCACTTCATTCACTGGCACGATTTAGAATTGCGGGTGCAACTGTATTATCACTTATAAATTCTCTACACACATTGCACCGAGGATGAACAGCTCCCAGACCCGCCTCAGCATGTCACTGGCTCTCGGCGCCGTGTATGACCACACGTGTCGACTTTAAATGTTTCTCTGTACGAGGTGCCGGGTCCGCCTCCCAGTATCTCCTGCCCGCCTGTTTCTTTACACTCTCACACCCACAGCCTTCTTACCCAGGCTGTTCTAATTGTCTCCTACCTGCTCTGCTCACTCCAGTTCTTTCTACAAACTGCACCATCAGTCAGATCAGTGCCTAGAAAGCTCTGAGATGTGCATTCTTTGCACACGGTAGGCATTCAAAAAACATTTGAATTTAATTGGAAAAAAAAAACTTTAATGGCCCAATTTATATTGTCACTCAACGATAGGGTAGGTGTGGCCTAAAGTCCAACCAGCATTGCCGGGGGGGAACATAACAAGCACGTTTGTGAAAGCTGCTTTTTCCTGCTGTGTAGTGGGATTAGGCCCTCATGTCATGAAAACCATTCCAGTCACCACCGCAAAAACCAAACAACTTAAGGTGTTCCTAGATAAGGGCCCTGCATTCATCCTGCTGCCAGCTCAATCCTCTTGCTCTCGCTGCAATGTAGGGGTCAGAGTCACAGAAAGCGCTCGGGACCGCATGGCACCCATGCCGGGACCCCACAGCTCTGGTAGCAGCATAGAGCAGTTGCGACACTTTGAACAAGTGCGGGAAAGGGGTGGCTCTGATGAGGTCACGCAGACTTCAGCCTCAGTTCTCATCAGATCCCATCGCCTGCGTGCGCGAGGCAGCTTCCCGTGCAATAACAAGCCGTAACTGTCAATGCTGAGGGGTGGAAGTGGTGAGATCCAGCAGGTAGGAAATTAGGGCTCTGAATTTTTCTTTTTCCAGCCTCAGCTTTATTGGTATCCTAAGATCTCTGGTAGAGCTTCAGCCTTTTCTACCCACCTCCTTTCTATAAAGTGTTCTCTCTGTTAAATGGGGGGGGGGGGGCAATGATCAATTGTAGGATCACATGCAAACTAACTCCTTAATAATGAATAAGCTTTGAAAATGAAATGAAATATGTGTGTATAGCCTGATTTTTAAAAATTCAAATACATGCTATTTCATGCACATGTCTTTGGTCTTTTGACCGGGGAGATTCACCCCACCACGGACTCAGTCAACCTCTTGAACAGGGAAGTGGTGGAGGTTGCTGAGCGCCCACGGTTTCTGGTCCAACAGGAACACTGTCAGAGAGCGAGTCCTGAGTGCCTGTCGTCTGGGTAATTGATGATGTTTTCACTTCAAGGTGTGGGTCTGAGACCCACGGGGCTCAAAGGGGGAAGTAAATGAATTGGCTTGACTTCATCTCTTACCCACTGCTCCTGATCCACACAAACTCATTACTGCCAAAGGTACTTCAATATTATCGAGAGGGGGCGGCGATATATATTTTTGAAAACTGTTAAAGTGATGCCTTTAGTTTTACTTTACATTAGTGAAGCCAACACTTGGTTTGTCGTTACAATTCTTTGTGAAAATCTGGTCTTCGCTCACTTCACAGTGAATTAGAAATGCCTGCACCAAAACAAAGAGTAGTCCACCAGGCCATCAGATGTAGGCCTCGCTTCCTAGTTTTGATTGCTGGGTCCCATGGCTTCCATAAGAAAAAGCATGCTGGGGCGCACACGTACTGTATTTCCAATGAAGATTTTACGTAAGCTTATTTTTATAGTGATTCCAAGAGTAGCTGCTCTGCTTTTCATCTATGCAAACTGGAAATAAAGTAGGCACCCTGCCAGCTCCCTGACAGCAGGCCAGGCCCGGGCTGCCATGGGTGACTCGCACAATGACATCTAAGTGGTCCAGAAAAGAACCCTGACTAATGGCTTTTGGATTCCTTATGACCTTTGATCCTTGATGACTTAGACCAAAATAAATGATCTAATTTCAAGAAACTACATCCAGCATGTGAACTCTAATGAGTGAGAGAATTTACCTGCTAAGCAATGATTAATAGGTACATGCCACTTACAATAATTCCTTAGATCTTAGCCAAACTAGAGAGAAAATACTTTTCAGATGCTCACTTTTTAAAACAAATTCATCTTCCAGGATACTGTGAAATTTGAGAGTGCCCATGGCAGATAAAGTGCCCGACGCAGAGGAAATACAAAAGGATTCCCTGGAACAGACCTTGAGTTGGCGGGTAGTACTAGGAACAAAAGCGTTTCTCCCTGAAATGTGTGTATTGTTTCTGCAGTTAGTGATCCTGTTACTCTCTTACTGACAAAGGCTATCATATCTGGAAGGCTGGGGTGGGATTTGGGGGCCAGCACCACCACTGCACACGCCGCCCTCACTCTGTGAGAGCTTCCGCCGCCGGGGCTCTGAAGGTGGATGGGGGTGACGGAAAAGATTCTGTGTCGCTCAACCTTCAGAACCACCTTTTCTCCCGCCATGAACACACAAGCGCACTGTCGACAAAGCCTAAAAGAAAAAGGCTGTATATCTGCGAAGCTCTTGGTCAATCAGAAGCTTTCTGGGTATTTGAGCGACCCGATGAAAACTCTCTGAGATTCATTTAGGGCAGCGAAAGTGCCCTGCATCCTACTATAACAGTGGATAGATGTCATCCACTTGTCCAAACCCACAGAATGTACAACACCAAGAAGGAATCGTATTATAAATTATGGACTTTGGGTGATAATGATGTGTCAGTGTAGGTTCATCAATTATAAGGGATGTACCACTCCAGTGGGGGACATTAATAATGGGAGAGGCTGTGCACATATAGGAGAAGAGGTACATGGGAAATCTCTGTACCTTCTCTTCAGTTCTGCGTGAACCTAAACCTGTGTGCTCTAAAAAATAATGTCTATCTTTTTAAAACTCTGATATTCAAAAGAAAGCCCTTGTACATTGAAAAAGAACTGAAGGTGGGCCGGGGTGGGGGGGTAAAAAACACTTAGTCCAACTGACAAGGTAAAAATAATGGGCTGAGTTTCAAAATCAGAGAAAAAAATCAAAATTTAAAAATCAAAGATGGAGAGAAGCAATCACCTTCCCATTTAAAATCTGTCACCTTGTGCGTGTGCCTCGGGTTCTTGCTATGCAAAGCGTGCGGCCCAGCAACGTCACTGCCTGGGAGCTTGTTGGAAGCTCAGAGTCTCAGGACCTGCCCCTCTGAACCAGACTCTCCACTTAAAAATATAAATCCCCAGGCAACCCGCGTGCACGCTAATGTTTAAGAGGCGCTGCTGTCGAAGGAGCAAAGGAATCTTAAGTTCTGTAGCAATTTCCATTTTTAGATGATACACTTTTATTATTTAAAGTTACTATTTACACCTCAGTTAAACCTCCAAGGAGGTACTTTGCTGCATCTCATGATACAGACTCAGAGGAACGTTGTGACTATTAATGCTTTATTGCATAAAAATTAAACATCAAGAAAATATCTTCTGCTTAAGGCCTGAACAATCATTCCACTTCTCTCCATCACCTCGGCCTAGCAATGTCGCCAGTGATCTGATTGATCACAATATCCCTATTCCATACCGATTTCCAAAACCCAGAGGCAAGCTGGGCCATGTCTACTTTGTCAGGAGAAAAGAAGGAAGTAATTACTGTCTAAGTTGACTTGGCATAAGAAGGTAAACAGGACACTCCAAGCCAGCCTAACTTTTTTTGGTGACAAAAGGCAACTTCTCCCCAAATTACCAGGATAATGACCTCAAGCCTCCATTTCATCTGGGTTATGAAAACCGGCTCGGGTCCCTGAAGCCAGTACTCAAGTTCATTCGGCCTTGTTTCTCTTTCCGTCTTCCTCTGTCCGGCGGTCAACAAGCCAAGACACTGCCCACATTTTACATCACTTCTCTTGAAGTTGGTATTGGGAACGACAGACGGGAAAATGAACCACGCGGAGGGGCTACCGAAGGCTGGCCTTCTCATTCTCTGAAGCTCAGACCTGCCACTTAGACTTGAGAACAGCCGGAAAATACCACAGGCTGCGACGGGGAACCTATGTGACGCGTTAGCCACGTCGGTTCAAATGTGAAATATAGCCTCTGGAGCCCTGAAGATTACCTGAATCATAACGTCACATTTGAATGGTATTTTACAGTTTTTCCCCCAAACGCTCCGAGCATCTACCCCTTAATTAAATCTAATTTTGGTTTCCAACATAGAGCGTCATTGAGCATATTCATTTCATGATACATGGAGGCGCAATATACATCACCTTCACCTTCTCGCTACAGCCTCATGAAGATGTTTCTGTATGGGAACATTCCAATCTGATTTATGGCGCTATTGCAACAACTAAGCAACTAATCTTCCAGTAGAAATGTAACACATAAGAACAACCTAACTGAAACATATAAATTCCACATATACTTAAAAAATATTAGTCTGTAATTTAATATAGCGGAATGTTTCTAAGCCTATATAACCTTGCATGCAGAAGCAGTTTTTCAAGCATTAATACTTAAATGGGTCACAGGCACCACATCTGTCATTCTGTCCTGAAGTCTATGAGGCAAAACCAAGACTATGCTGGCCTATTGATTTTTCTAGCATTTGCTTTAATTTACTTAACCATTGAGAAATCCATCAGTACATAAAGGACAACTGTCCATTACTGCCTCATTTGCAGACATTCCTTTCCCTCGTTTTTGGTAAATATTTCCCTTAAATTGCTACGTGTTTACAGTGTAAGAACGAATTAGGAAAGTGCTCACACCTGTTTCTGTTCGGTAACTGCTGCACTGAGGTATATGTAATGTGCTTAAAGATAGAATAAATATCTAGACATTATTACATCTGTGTGCAAAGGGTGGTAAATTAGATCCTAATTACATTAACAGGGATTCTGCCTCCCAGCTTAAATTTTACATGAGCACTCTGCAAAAATCCAAAAGCTCTGCTGTGGTTTCTTTATGAGCTGGTGATTACAGCTACTTCCTATGCGGTCACTAAATATTCTGTTTACAAATAAATGAAGAAGCTTTGAGCCAACTTGCCAGGGTAATAATCTATTTTTTTCTCCCCCTCCCTCTTCCCGACAAACCCTCGCCACATATGCATGGCAACAATCAGGAGCCCCGGCTTCATCTAATTACTCCATCACATAATTTCACAAATTGCCTTGTCACTGGGGAGCCTAGTGCAAAACACGCTCACAGTGGGATTTCAGGCAGCAGCTTTCATTTACTACTCATTCCTTGTTAAATTAAACACGAAAACACCAGTTGTGTGAAAGAAGTCAAAAAGAATGCCTGCAAAAGAGCCAGGCAAGTATATCTTCTATTTACCATTTCACCAAATACACAGTTGGCAACAGGCATCCCGAACAGAAGGATCCCCTTGGCTGGCCCGTGCCTATTTCGGTGAAGCTGCGGCAATAGGCCGTAATCAAAAGGCCACGAACAAATGGGCTTCTTCTCCTGAAAGTAAGCTTCCTCGTATATCAACAGGAGGCGTGGACACCTAGTAAAACATCTGATACTCTCAAACCCCTGTATTCTTTACCCCCTCTGCTCTATGAATGCCTGGCCACGATCCTCACATGAGAACGAGGATTTGTATTAGATGAATGATGCTAAGCTCTTTGAAGGTATAAACGGTACACCATATTTCCATGCTGGCTGGAAAGGAGGAACCAGATTCCACTAATCTTTCAAAGTTCTCAAACGGAAAGATCATCAATCAAGTTCAAACAGTATTAGATGATTTCCTTTTTAAGTATTAATGCCTTGCATGTTTCTGAAACACATTAAGATAAATGCTCACCCATCTCACTACGGATGTGGGTGGAAGAAAAAGAGTGTAGGGTGGGTGACATTACTAGAGGGCGTGAACCTGGGGTTACAGCCCTGGAAGCGGATATTTTTATATCAACAGCCAAACACTGCCACTGATAATGAAAGGTATTTCTTTGTCGCTCAGGAGCCGCCAGGGTCAGGTACCATTTTACACCACAAACCAGTCC
This sequence comes from Mormoops blainvillei, assembly GCA_004026545.1. Lineage (NCBI taxonomy): Eukaryota > Metazoa > Chordata > Mammalia > Chiroptera > Mormoopidae > Mormoops > Mormoops blainvillei. The sequence goes on from PVJD01015576.1 coordinate 9,949, forward strand.
TTTATGCATGTAGATCTGCCAGCATTATCTGCACAGGGAGAAGAAGACATTAGCAGCAGCTGTCTCTCTGCTTTTACACTGAAAATTCTATTCATACAGACAGGTGGAGTAATTTAAAAGCCAATGTGGTGCAATTTCCATGTGACTAATGTCACTGCCTACTAAAATGCCACCATTACCACTGTTTATGGAAACATTACTAAAATTACATTTTATTCATAAGAATTTTAGGATTCTGGTTATTACTAGCTTTGAAATGATCAGACCTCAGTGTCATACCCCAGAGCGGTGGCTTAATTCTCCAGGGTTTAGCAGCCTTCTTTGCTGAGAAACGGCCGTTGGATTGTAGTTTCAAGAGTAATCGTGGCTGCACGAGCAGTTTCTTCTATCTCCATAAAGCAAATTAAAGACATAGCTCTTTGGTGTCCTAGACACGTGACAGGCACAAACTCCTGAAGGAGCTAAACTCTGTGTTAGAAGGTTTAGGCAGGATTTGTGTGAGGAACAGTTTCTCACCCCCAAACTGCAATCGGACATTGCTGGTAACAGACAGGTGTAGAGATTTACAGATTTCCATAAAGAAGGAGGAACAGGCAATGCTGAAAAGCTGAAACTCTAACAATGCATAATCATCGCAATTGCCCAAAATACCAATAGCTGTAGCTATGCCTTTTGTATGGGCAGTTATGTCTGGAAAAAGAACCTAGATCGGAAAGGACCATCCTTGACACTTAGCTGCCAATAACCATCAGATTGCAATATGAAGTTTCTTGCCAAGCCTTCCAGCTCACATTTGTTTTTTAAAAAAATACAAATTAGTTAACTCATGGAATGAGATTATAATTATACTTTTGAACTCCCACAATGCAATTTGACTTGCCCTATGTTATAGAGGCAATGTGGTGGAAAGCACATGGAAATTCCTGGTTCCAGCTCAACCAGTTCCTAGCTTTTGACCTTGAAAAAAAAAATCATTAACTTCTCTAAACTTCATTCTTCCCATCCTGCCTACCTTACAGGACTGTCTTAAGAATCGAGGGTATGTGAAAACATTAAACTACAAAGTACCACAGAGCCACACAATTTTATTTTGCCTTTGGACCAATTTTTCTTTGACTGTTAAGAGGACAGAATAATCCAATGTCAAAAAAGTTGAGCAATTAATAGATAATTTTTAAAAAATACAATACCAGTAACATTACATAGGCAAGAGTAATTTCATTTTTTCTTAAAAATAAAATCAAGTCATTTTTGTAGAGTTTCTCCCCCAAGAGGTTTGGAAATTGACTTTTCTTTAAATAACAGATAGGAATTATTCTTAAACCTCTATTATTAACTGCAATAGAAATTGCCTCCGCTCATTAATTTTTCTTAAGATGGCTGTCCCTGTCAACAGGCTACACCTCCTGGCCCCTGGGCATCCTAAGAACTTCCTAGGAAACTGAATTCTCAGAGGTCACTCCTGTCATGGCAGAGCACCTGGGCTCTGCAGGGATGCCAGCATCAAAGTCAATGAGAAAACCGACAAAAACAATCACAGAATATTATACACTGAGAAGCAAAGGCACCCAAAAAGTGTCATACATATTCACTCCTTTTGGTGTGTGTGTGTAAAGAGGTAATACCAGGAGGACAACCAAATACAAGGAGTTAAGTCAAACCAAGGTCTCCATTTTAGAATATTTTGAATACTATATTTAAAAACCAAGCAATTTGCATCTCATTTAAATATCAACTAATACAGGATGTTTGTAACACTAAGCTAGCTGAGGTCTGCCTTTCCTTTATAGTGCTCAAAGATAGAGCAGTACGCCTTGTAGAGGGACCCACGCTCACTGGGCTAGAATTTGCTGAGTGAAGGTACTTCGCAATAGCAAGACAAGACAAGGCCTTGAAGGTCTTCAAAATGTTAGAAAATTGCCTGGCATAACTCTTTCGGCTACTCCTTTGCTCTTGGAAGTTCTCCATAGGCCCACCAAGACCAGCTGCCATCTCTGGGTTCCTGAGGGTTCGCTCCTGTCCTCAACACACTGAGATGAGTACTGAGCCCACTGAGACACACCAACTTTATCAGTCTCAGGACTCTGCAATGTAGGAACAAGCAGTAGTAAAACACCAGCACCCTTGGGAGTAGCAGTCATTTCGATGTGCATTTACACAATCACTATCATTACAACCTTGGAGCCTTAATAAAATAATTTTTTGCTACCTCATGGCATTCAGTATAGCACGGGTAAGCTTGGGCCATGACCAAGTGGGTTTTGTGACCCAAGCAACAGACCATTGCAGGATCGTCTCCACTCTTTGGTTACCCTCTGGTATGGGCTGACATCAGCAGAAACAGGACATTAGAACCCTAAACACAGAAGTAAATTGGATCCATTTTCCCTACTAGGATTGGTACAAATGGTAGGGGTTCAGAGAAAGTTGTCCCCAAATGTCCAAGTATGTAGGGACATGTATACACACGCAGTCAGGCTCACGCTTCCATAAGAAAGTCTGAGATGCGATGAAGATGTTTTCAGTTAATTCCAACAAAGTCTCCTAAGTTCCATGACATACAGATTCACTTCTACTGGCAAAACAACAACCAACCAAACCAAAACACTGGAATCCTTTCTAAAACGAAACCATCTGATTCTCTCTCCATCAAACCTTCATACTTGAAAGCAAAGTACCTTCATGAGAAATCCTAAACACTGAGAAAGTGAAAAGCCAAGCTTATGGTATATCAAATTCCTAAGGGTTAGACTGGGTTAGTCTAAGAAATGCATTCACACATATCTATGTGATGCTCCGGTTTTAATCTGAAAGATAAATTGAGGGGGAGCAGTTGCACAGTCATTGACCGAGTTTGATATTTTATCTTCAAAAATACATCATCACTAAGAGGAATCAGAGGAAGGCATGATATTGCTATGTGCTTTGAAGTATAAACAGCTGGCTAGTGTTCAAAGAGGTCTGAGCATCAGCAACCAGCAACTTCATAAATAGTGCTTATATGGGCACTTTTGTTTTGAACCTAATCCTTTATTTAATTAGCCTGATTAAGAGGATATCAGAAAACCAAACTATAATGTATTTTTGACTTAGCCTTGGAAACGGGAGGAGATTTTAAATAATTTGACAAATTGCCAGCCAGACTCTCCGCAAGTTCCTCACAGAAGGCACCAATCATCAGTGAAATGAACAAACCGTTTGACTGAGCACAAAAATCTCAGTCACACCCCGAAAATAACAGAGCCCCAGCCACAGCTCATTTGCTTGTGGGTTCTATGTACCTGGATAAATGGGCGATTTTAAAGTTAGACATTTGTTTTTACTTTTGATTGTTTTCTTTTCCTCCATGCCTCCTCATCAACTGACTGTAATTGCCCCAGGTCAGAGGTGCATAACTAGGATGGGGAAAAAAGGCTGGGACCAGGGGAAGGAGGTGTGTGGAAGGCTGGGAGGGGGCTCTGCCAGGTCACTAATGGCCTCTGGGGCAACAACTTGGAGAACAGGCTGATGCTTCGCCTTTGATCTTCTAATTCACAATGATCATTAGTATTAACTCCGATTCTTCTGGGTGAAGAATTCCAGCTGTAGCCTTTTCAGTTTACCTGACCTAAGAAAATTCATCACCCATCCCATTAGGATTTCAATAACCAGCTAAGAAAAAGAAAAAGGCAGTTGCCCCAGAATCTAGAAACCACCGCTTCATTAGTAAAATAGAGTTTAGATGATGTATATCACAGAAGAATTAGGGCATTCCAGTATTACCCCCAAGTAATTAAATAATCTATTCTATTTTCCTCCTGAGACAGATGATTTCCAATAGGATAAAAAAAAAAAAAAAAAAAAAAGTCAGGATTTCTATCTCATCAAAGTTGAAATATGCTATCTCCTAAGGAGCCGAGATCTTTTAAAATTAAAATACAGGGATTTGTCATCTTTCAGCAAAGCCTAGCTCTGACCCATCATCATTACTGAAGACTGTGAAGGTCAATGGCAACTCCATGCACGGGGCAAAGTAATAACTACAAAGATGCTCTTCTTTCAGATTGAAGAGAGCTCAGTTTTGACATGGTACATGGACATCCGGAAGGAAAAAAAAAATCTCACTCCTTCATACTAGTTTTCAAGTCTCTTAATCTAATAGGTCTGCAGATAACACATAGTGAAGAAGCCGTCAAAGTTAGCCGCCGTCTCCACCAACCACCTTCTTTGGCTCAGGCGTGTGAACAGGAAGGGAGTTTAGGCTGAGGTCAAAGGTAATACTTCCTACTACCCCAGCTGACACTGCAGGCAAGAGTTCAAGAATATATTCTTCCTGTCCACTACCTTCTTAGGCCTAATGGTAGCTGAAGGACGCTAGCTGGTACGGCACAATAAGAAGATTTATTGTTAAAACTGGCAACGTATGGAGACGAGGAACAGGCAGAAATAGAAATGGGGGGAGAGCAGCAAATTCCTTCTACCACCTATGTACATGCCTACCTATCTAAAACCTTTCGACCTTTCGCTCACCTGGATCAGCAGAATGGGTTAGCTGGATACCCATTAGAAGAACTCTTTCATTGTAATAATAACTCATAAAAATTAGAGAGCGATTCTTCCAAAATTGCAACCAGAGATATGACACTAAGATGTCTCCAACAGATCTTATTACCAACAGCAAAACCAATGAAACAACATCTGTCTCTTCCAGAGCGTTCAATTCCCAATTCAATTCCATTTACTCCAGCCTTAGAGTGGCAGACCCGCAGGGCACTTTTCATCTAATAGTGTTTCTATGGAAACGCCATTCTCAACCTGGAAGATCTACAACCCTTCACTTTGGTTTTATCCACATTGAGAGGAAAGTCCTATAAATAAGAAACCGAGACATAAATTTGGCCACAGACAAAAAATATATATATAGTTTTTTCCAGGCGAGAAGCTCACAAAAAGAAACAAACAAAATGAAACCAAATAGCAAAATATGTGTCTCTGACTTAGAAACAAAGTTTGTCTCTATAGTAGCCAATGGGATCCTCAAGATCAGTGAAAGGATAAGGAACACAAGAAAATGTGAATGAAAATGAATTCACCTTCAGGATCACCACCCCTACGGGTCAGTGCCAACCGGATGTGTCACCCCTTGAATGGTTTCTTCCCCTGCGTCTGCAGGGATGCATTTTAACAACCTGTACTCCTCTAACTTTCAGGGTTCCTGGGACACACAGCAGCTCCATGCAGGAAAATCTGTCACTGCATGCTTTAAATAAGAACTATACTAAGTGCTTTTCTATCTAGATTATATTTAAAATTGCAATATATTAGGGTAGGAAAACAAAAAGAAAAAAAAAAACCCCTGATTTTTACCTTATACATTGTATTTATTCCTTCTCCTCATTATCACTAGGGCATGTCTTTGTAACACCATGTAGCAAAATAACCGCTAATATGTAAAACACATCTAGCTTAAACATCATGACACAGGAGGCTGTATTTACAGTTGGAATAATGCTCTTAAGAAGGAAAAAGAAACCTTGATGTGACATATGCCCCCAAACTGATTGTCACTCTATAGTAACTCATTTGCCAATACTAAGTACTTTTTAATTGTTTGCAATAATTTGTCTTCAGGCAAATGCAAGCATTTCAATTAATAAATGCTTTTATTTTCTTTCTAATTCTCTCTTATTACCTAAATGTCAGTCATTCTTTTCAATTCCAGGGAATAGTTTCTTTTAAGAGACCTTCTCTAGTTATCAAAACTGGCAAATGTTCAACTAAGCAGTCTAAGCCAAAAATTTACATCAGTGAAATTTCCTTTTTACCTCATATCACCAAAGTTTAAAATCTGTTTCCTTTTTCTTTTATTGTTTTCATTATGCACAAGTATGTCCAGTTGAGCTTGCAAGAGACTGTGAGTCCAAGAATGAAGCTTTAGTTCTCTCTTTGGAGTAGTAAAATGTGCTACTGATTAAATCTACCTGTGGATAACTACAGAACGAAAGTTTTCTTATGCAGCTGGGGTGCAAATCCAGAAAGTTGTGTTTTGTTTTTTTTTAATGCAGGGCCTATTCTACTGCTCTAACATACAAATGCTTGAAAGCCTTTTCAAATGCAGATTTTTTTAAAAAACTGAATAAGCCCAATTAAAAGATTGACCCATTTATTTGAAAAAGAGAAAAAAATAGCAATTCGCTTTTAAAGAGGTGTGTGAGGTTTTATAATGTGTCTTAGGCATTTAATACATTGGTTTTTACAATTGCTAATCAATTGTTATTGCTATTGTTTTAATTAGCCAGCATTTCCATTGCTCTTTTATATCCAGCAAGATTTAAGAAAGGATTTTCTACATAAGTTTAATTAATCATAGAGCAAGAATGTGTTACATTTAAAATTTGTACACAGTCTTCCAAATGAATCGTGCATCCCTGGAGACCTCTCAGAACTTGAAATAAAGTTGCTGAAGGATTAGTATTGAGGTGTCAGTAGTTACTTATATTTGGACAAATCACAACAAAACTCTCTTTAAAACTCTACAGGTTTTTCCACAGAATTTATTATCATCAGCTCCTGATTATAAATCTTACCTAAGCGGTCTGTGCATTCCTTCAAAAAGTGTAACAAGACAAGAAGAAGAGTGTTCCTTGTAACTGGAGATCTATTTGCTCTTGGAATTAGAGAAAAGAGAAGATAATCTTTCTCATTGGGGAAAAGAAAGAGGGAGAAAATTTAAATACATCTCCTAACTTTGTTTTTAGATGATATTATGAGAGCATTTTCTTTTTAGAGGCCATTATCATTATCAACATTTTCATCTGAGGAGATGGCAGTGGAATGGGACAGGTGGGTGTGGAACTACCCCGCGAACGGTGAGGTGATATCTATGAACGTTCACAGACATGGACAAATGGGTCCCCCCCTTCCAGGGCAGTGAAAGAAGCCAGTACAGACCCCAAAACTGAAGGTAATCAGGCAGTTCATGAATAATTTCTATTATAATCACTCCAATAACACAGACCACTAAAAACACTGCAATGCAGGTGAAATCATGCTGGCTGTGGAAAAGATTTTTGTTTTGTTTTGTTTTTTAAAGAAAGTACTATAGCTGTCTGCAAGGTTCATCACGAGGATATAACTTAGGAAAGCAGGACACCTGATGGATGCATAAAAGAACTTGCTACTCTCCTTCCCGATTCTATCTGAACCAATATTTGATTATATTTTATTCAGGGGCAACTCCGCTGCAAATAAAGCCGAAGCTCCTTTGCGGAGTGAGATGTAGGTTGACAAGATCCATTCTTTTTTTTTTTTTTCCTGTTAGTACAGGAAATAGAAACATTTTGGTTGTGACTTCAGGGCCGACCCAATTTTGTCCCCTTCCCACGCTCGTCCCCCAGATCAGGTTAGCTGGTTAGCACTGGCGATGAAGTATCAGCACAGCTGCATCAACACTCCTGACCAACTATCGCCTCTTATCTACTGTTGATTTTAAATGCCCCTAGACCCTAGTCCTCCCTCTCCCGTTCGGCAGTGCTCAATAATCCTCGGAAGCAAAGGTGCACAAGGCAGACCTCAAACTATCTACATACAGCAACAAGTGTCAAATCAGCAATGGCACCTGAATCGGCTTTTAGATAAACCTAATACGGTGTTAAAATTGGTGAAACAATCTAAATCTTCGACTAACTACCAACATTAACCAACCCCTAAAGCTGATTCCAGAACTGTCAGCGTCATCTAGTAACTGGAATCATCATGGGAAGAAATTAAGGGTAGAAACTATTTTTTTAGTTACTTCTGCTGCTCTCAGTTTTGATTTTACTCGTGGATGCTGGAAACTCTGGATTAATTTATACCCTTGAGTGTTACTGGAGGAATAGCCTCTGTCCAGGGGAGCAGAACCAGTGTGGCCTTCAACACCCTGTTTGTCTCCCTGGGTCAGAGCATATCACTGAGGACCGTGGCTTTAAAAGTAGGCAGGGGTATAAGGGCCAACAGGTCAAGAAACTTTTGCGACAATGCGGAATTAACTTGGATACTTAAGAAAAATAAACTATGAAAATAGTAACATAAAAGATTTCCTCCTGACATTTTTTTGAAAGCCAAAATTCTTACTATTTATTCATTTTAGGATGGTCTAGGTGACCACCTGTCTACATTCCCTGGTCCCTCGGAGTGAGAGTCCCTTGGTCAACCATTTTGCTGATTTTTAAAATATTATTTTACTCGTAAATTTTCATTTTTATCTTCTTGCTTAGATGTCATTAAATCAGTATGCACTTACAAAAATATCCACCACAATATTATGATTATAAATATTTTGAACATGAAATTCATTCAGAACAATAACCAAACAAAACAAATCCCTCAGTGGCAGAAAGCCCCAAATCTCCAGTTTCTCACATCTCCAGGAGAATTCCTGCAGCGAAAACAGCAATACTCACACAGACAATATAAACTGTTACTCTGCTTGAAAAGTCACAAGGGACTACACAGGAAGAGCTGACTCTATATTGCTGTTTTCCTTTACAGCTCTAAATGCAGGGACAACTTTCACTGTGCAGCTCTGACTCACATGAACATTTTGGAATGGCAGCCAGTGCATTCAAACCACTTAAAAGCAAATTATGTGAGCATCCTGCCATTGCAACAAGATTGAAATTTTTGCGGACCATTCGTTATAAAGGTCCATGAAAGCATTAGGAGAAATTAAGTCTTTCTCTCTGGGGTTTGTCTTACTTACTTCTTAGTGAAAGCTGGTTCTAAGTACTTAAGAGGCACACTGAGAAAAGCAACATCATTAACATACATACTTAAAATCACAAGTGCACATGAACTCCTAAACCTTAGGACTTACAAAAGTTAACAACATTGCAATAGCGAGCTTCGAATCAAACTCCTCATTGGGGGTACGTATCTAGGAAATAAGTGCTGACACTTGTGTAAAAACTGTAGGAACACAGTGATTTATGAAATATTCCAGGTCCAGAGGGATCACTTTTTGCCCATTTTTTTTTTCTATCACAACTGTCCATATTTAGTTTACATATGTCATTTAGAATCCACTTACTGTTAGATGCTGGAACAGCCACGCCCTCATGATATTTGTGGCTACTTTGGGAAAGATGCCACGCTTTTTGTGACGCTTTTTGTCCTTATCTGGATCATCATCGTCACCTGTGCTGGGGGAAGCTACACTGTTGTCCAAGCCATCACCTGCAAACATAGTGAATCAAATTTTGACTGATGCTACCTTGACATGCTTTATTCAAATAGAATGCCTTTGGATATAAACAAAACCAAAAGAGCAATATAAATGATTAATAGTTTATTTGGTACTTTTTTTTTTTCTTTTCCAAGACAAAGAGAAAGAACAAGGCCTAGACTCAAAAGTGGTCAGGTCTAAGGAACTTCTGCCAAAGAACAGTGCAAAAGGTCAAGGGGAATGCAGGGAAATATCCAATCTCTCTACTAGCTCTGTTGCCATAGTAATTATTCAAATGTGTATAGCTGAGACATGTTAAGTGTCACTCCTTTTGGGGAGTTAAATATGGCAGCAGCCATTATCAGAGTTGTGGTCCCTGCCTAGGTGTTCAAGTCCCACATATAGTCATTGATGTCAACTTGTGAGAAGATGCATTTAAGATATTAACTATTTCCACAAGCAATCTATCTTAAGACTGAATTAGGCCAAGGAAGTGTAGGTAATCCATCATAAAAGCAGTTCTGACATAGGAATGCTTCAAATAGAATATAATTTTTCTTGTCATAGAGAGAGAACATCAAGTTTAATAAGGGGAAAACTCCCAAAATTGTTTTTAATTAAAAAAACAATCACTATTTAAATCAGATAAAGTGATATTAAATTAACAGTCAATTGGAATTATATTACCCTAATAATCCAGGCAGTTTCTAAAATGTCTTCTACATTTAAATAGTTCTTACTGAAAAGTCACCTGCTTATACATGTCTGTATATTGGATCCTATTTTTCCAGTGATTACTGTTAGAACATTTAAGCTGTTTCTTTTAGAAAATATTTTGGCTCTGTGATACAATAAACTTTAAAATGTAGTATTTCTTTTACACTGCCATGTCTAATAACAACAAAAAAAAGAAAATCAGCCCATATAATCACACTGTTCAAAATAAGTCATAACGAAAAGTGAGCACTTTGTGTTTTGGCGCAAAAGTCAAAGGAAAAACAACAGGGAACTACACCCGCTGCCCTAAAAAGTTGCTTAGCTTCTATCAACACGCTTCTCTACCTGGGGCCCCAACTCTTGGTGGAAGCTATTGGCTTTTAGAAAGGGGTCGGTTGCTCTGGGCCCAGAAAGAGGAGCTTAGCAGCAAGGCTTAGCGATGAGGTAACAAATGTCCTCGAGAGCACATTCCTTCGGTTGTGTAAGTCACTGGGCGGCGGCCTGCACGGCCCGGAGAAGCGGTGCGTTGGAAGACACGTTTCCCAGGGACTGTATGTTGCTCCATGAATCCCCATGTTCCCTACTGCTGTTAGCCTATGTATGCTGTATACAAAAAGAATCCTCTAGTTTAATTTCAGTTACTTCGGTCTAATCCATAGCAGTTATGTTACCATGAATCAATTGTTTTTAACAGCTCCCTCAGGAGACTCTTGCCACCGCCGCCCACTCCCCCCAAAAAGAAAACTGCCCCCAAATTTCCTTGACTTGTCCTGAGTTAAAGCTGAAAATTTAGTTGGGTGAAGAACAGGCTAATTTCAACATTTCTGCTACGATTACAGAATAGGTCACACACACAAAAGTCTTGTGGAACTTTTCAGAATGAACATTTTGTTAATTTAAAAATCCATAGTTTTATTGTACTCAATATCCATAAATGTTTTTTTAAATTACCACAGAATGACAGCCGTATTGTCAGCAGAAAAGATCATGAGGACCCACAGTTCCAAAGCTCTCAGTGTATCAATGAGGAAAATACTTCTGTTCCCGTTGCATGACTGGCCCAAGGTCACCCAGCTGGGGAGGGAGCTGGTAAGTCTGTGCTGGACCAGACACTCTCATTCCTACATCAGTCTTCGTTCCATCCCACCCAACTCTTTATTTGCATAAGCAAGTGTTTCATAAGATGTCCCCTTGGATTTGCCTAACAAATTCTTTGAAAGTCCAGTATTTAAAGAGGCTTTTTATTCAGAGAAGCAATTCACCATATAAAATAACAATTCATTAAAGAAACATGAGCAAAGAAAACAATTCAACAGCTTTTAAAATTTCAATGGGCTAATCCACTTGCAATATGCAAAAGGTAACCAAGGAAAAGAAACATATTACTTGATCATTGATTAAAAATGAAAAGCTTCTAACATAACCACACAGTTTTTCACCACCACAATTGTTTTCCACCTTAAAAAAAATAGCCTTTCTATCCATCTCAAAACCCCTTCAGATTAATTTAGCAGGCAATGCTTAGTGCCTGCCTCGAAGAGAATTCATTGATAATTTATGGAAATATCTACTATAATCCAGCAGAGATGACTTTTTTTCAGCTTTGTGCATCAATAGATAATCAAGGCCTTAAAGCAGCCTTAGCTTCCCATTACCTCAGGCAAAAGAATTCCTGAAAGCGTGCCTTGAGGGCACCTGAATTATATACTCCATTAGGAGAGGAAGGCTTTCTGCATTCCATGTGTAACACTCACCAGAACCTTTCCTGTTTATTTCTGCTGTATGAAAGCAGAAGCATTAGGAACAGAATTTTTTAAGTGAAGACTTATGTAGATACAATGGAGAAACCTTTCAAGCAGGAGCCAGATCACCCCCTTCAGTCCCTGGCAGTGACCTCTCCCGAATAAAAGGTTTCTATTACATCATTAGCTCAAGCCAAAAACAGCCTTGGCTTAATGCACAGTTTGTTCTTCCTACTGTTTTTAGGCAAATACAGCTACTTTACTCCCATCTGGGAGGGAAATTACACTGCTGGGTTGTAATCTAAGACAAGATTTTCATTGGAAGCAAATGCTTTCAATCCAGTGTAAATACTGGTGCATGTTCAGAAAAGCCTAAAACAATAAACCCAGCTCCTTCCCGACACAAGTTAGGGAAATGGAGAAGATGGGGAAGGAGAAGATCATAATAAAATAGACTATTCCAAAAGCAAACACTTTCATAGATTTTAATAAATTGTTTAACCTCTTCCACTTTCTAAAATTGAAAATTGATCTCGCCACGTCTCCACCTCAGCGGACCGTCTAAATGGTCAATTGTACCTTCAGCATATCCATTCACTCTGCAATTGGATACAGTCACTTCTCTGCGGTCTCTGGAGGATTTATTTCCTTTTTTTATGTTTAAGATCACTAAACAAACTTGGAGAACCGCCGGCCGACCACACGGCAGCAGGCAGCGGCTCTGAACCACATTTGTAAAATGTCAGCAGTGACTTCATTCCTGGAGCTGACTTCTCCTGCCGCCAAATGAAGGCAAACTGAAAAGGTGGAAATAATCATAAAAATGATGCTAGTCCATAAACAAGCTTACAGCCTCATTAGGATAGCAGTAGGCTCCAGTGGGTGATTTATGCTCGTTTTGCTGATGCTATGAGGAAATGCCATAGGGCGACTTTAGCCAATTGCTAATGGTTTCTGACAGCTTCTTAGCAACTAGTGCAAGCAACGTTGTGGCGTTTGCTAGTGACAGAAACCGAAAATGTCATATTATCTGCCCATGTGTCATGAAGTCCGTGTGGCAATTAACTAGCCGGCCAGTGACAGAGGGGCCAGAGGCTCCTGAAAATGGCCTTTGGCTATGCAGAGGCAGCGGGGGCTGAGCACAGGCTGGCTGCTCATATGCAACATTCTAATGCAGAAACCCACTTCCTGGCGACTTCCAGGCTCTGATGAGACCGGACCGCTCGATCCCCTTTCTCCCCTCACTGAAGGGGAGCTCGGGGCTCCTCTCTCTCTAGGCCCAGGCTCTGGTTGTTCTCAGAAGGCTCCAAAGCGATATGCTTTGATGCGATTCTCCAAATGGCTCCTTAATTGGCAATACCTGGTTCTGTGCTTTTTGGGCGCTGGATTTGAAAGTGCTAGCTGTTTTTCGGCTCTCTCCCAAATGAGTCTGAAAGGATTGGAGGTCACACGGAAGCAGGCGCACTGCCTGTCAGATCGCTAGGAACAGAGGAACTCCGTGCAGCAACAAGACACTGTTTTCAAAAACACCAGGCTTCTAACAAGCAGAGGGAGAATCTTGGCCACACTTTTCAGTTTCTGAGCTATCAAAACCATGCACTATATGTCAAACTGTCAAGCCTTTCAGCGTGGGCGATTTGCCCTTTCAAATAATATTTAAGAATTGTTTTTACAAAATTTTATAGGCCATGGTCTAGTGAAAGAGGCCAACCAACAAAGAAAGGAATTTGTACTACAATTCGTCTACGGACAATTTCTTGTGAGACCTGGGCCTGTCCCTGCGGAGCAAGGCAGGTGACCTGTGGCAGCTCCCAGGCTGTCAGAGAGCTCAGATTTCAAACACGCTCAACTCAAACATCCCGAGTCGCCTATTTAAGCATGCCCAGGCATTTAGACTGTGCTATCTCGTGCCTTTCAAGGCAGGATAAAGCAGCATTTATCGCATTCAGGCCATTCAATGGGTCAGACTGACCGTGTCAGCAGGGGCTCCTCTCCGGCAGGTCAAAGCCCTGCTCCCATTTTTCTCTCCCTCCTAACAAACTGCCATTCCCAAACACCTACTCTGAGCGAGGCAAAAACAAAACCCAGAAAAGTGCCTGAGATTGACATCACAACGGATCGGAACTTTCCATGTCAGTGGGCCAGCAGGTATAAATAAAATGTGGGGTCCGCCAGAGGGTTCTTTAGGTCACAGAGGCAAAACTTCCGATGATGGATATGAATTTGCAACTGCCAGGGCAAATGCACACGTAAGAGTGGGGCCCCTTTTGTTGTGCTAGAAGTCAACTGGAAGCCACCCCAGCTTCAGGCACGTTTCCTTCCGATACCACTTTATATTGAGACTCTGTAGTTTCAGGTCACGTCCACTTCTTAACCTTTACTTTTCTCTTCTTCAAGTGTTTAGAAAGATACAGTGTTCATCCAAAAAATGTACCTAGACCGAAGAATCAAGGCCATTTATAATCGTATTTTTCAATACTGACCAAATTCTACTGTGTCTTGAAAACTGTCTAAATGGTCAATTCACAAGCATTCTTATGACCGAATAGTTCATGTTGTAAGGTAGATAAATTTTTATCCAATATTGAGAAAAAAATGATTTCTTCTCTTCTCATCTGTTTTCTCACATGCTCCATCTACATGAGAGAACATGGTGCATCACCTCTTAAGTTGTGTGTAGAACATTCCTGCCTTTCCAGTGGCTGGTGGTGCAAACATCCCATCGGGAGAGAGAGGCCAAGTTTCCTTTGTAATGGAGCATTCTGGGTGTGCCAGGTTGTTAGG
>PVJD01015577.1:0-24396 GCA_004026545.1 Mormoops blainvillei
TTAATATGTCAGACCTTAACCCTATAGATGACGGCATTAGGGGATGGAGTCTCTGGAAGGTGCTGAGGTCGTGAGAGCAGGGCCCGTGAAGAATGGGCTTGGTGTTCATATAAAAGATGCCCACAGAGATCTCCGGCTCCTCTACCAAATTAGGAAATAGGAAAAAGACACCAGCTATGAACCAAGAAGACGGCCCTCACCCAGCCATGCCAATGCCCAGACCTCGGACTTCCCGCCTCCACAGCGGAGAGAAATGAATCTCCGTTGTCGTTTAGATGCTGCACAGTCCCTGGCATTTTGTCATAGCAGCCCAAACAGACCAAGATTCCTATCTGGACCCTTTCTCCATTGAAGAACATTTTGGGGACTTTCCTCTGTTGAAAATAAGGGGTTCCGCAGAACTCAGTGGGTGGTTATTGAATGCCTGCAGTATACAAACAGTCACACTTAACCCTTGAGCCAGGTGCAAGGAAGAGGCAGCCTCCACCCAGCTGTCAGACAGTCAGATACTAGGTGGGAAGAGGGCAGCAGTAACAATAATAACAGCTTAATAGCAGCAGCGATGATGATGATTATTATAGTATTGGGGTGGGTACTGTTATCATCCCCATTTTGCAGTTGAAAAAACTGAGGCCAAGAGTCGTTAAGCAGCCTGACGAGGTTACGTGCTAGAAAGCGGCCGAGCTCAGGTCTGAAGAAGGATGACCTAGTCCAGTGGGCCAGCTCTTGACCGCAAGGGCACACTGCTACTCAGGGACACAGACTTGGAAATTGATCACCAAAGGTACTCAGAGAGAGAGAGAGAGAGAGAGAGAGAGAGAGAGAGAGAGAAAGGCTTGGGTGTACACGGAAGAGAGTGGCTCGTGGAGGGTGCCCAAAAGGACTTCCCAAATGAGGTGACATTTCAAGAGAGGCAAGAGAGTCAATCTAACAGCAGAAACGCAACATGGCAGAAAATCACACAGAAAGTTTTGTTCTTAAATTACCATTGTGGGGAGTGATTTAATGGGGGCATGTTCTATGCCAGCGTTGTTGTTTTTGTTTTTTTTTAAAGACCTTCCACCCATAAAACCATAGTGATCTATTGATATTCATTAAAAGGTACGCACACATATGTATATGTGAATTTCATTATGTAGCTGTGTGAATTAATGGACTGGGTGAGAGACTGCATTTTAGGATGTAAACCGAGCAACTGTGTTATAATTAAATGTTAAGGAACCCTGCGGCTCTGGAGGGTGCGTGTGGCTGTCATTTTTAATATCCACAAGTCAGCTGGACAGGAACAGATGAACCCTTCGGGGCTACGTGAGCTCACTGTCTCCCCAGAGGTAGTGCAGGTGACGGTTGCCGGCGCCGGGCCATAGCCCAGCTCCCCAGGCATTCCAAATCTCATTCAGAAATAAGGGGTGACGTATTTCATTCATGCAGTCATTCATTTTTTATGGACTC
Source organism: Mormoops blainvillei (assembly GCA_004026545.1). Lineage (NCBI taxonomy): Eukaryota > Metazoa > Chordata > Mammalia > Chiroptera > Mormoopidae > Mormoops > Mormoops blainvillei. The sequence goes on from PVJD01015577.1 coordinate 1,453, forward strand.
GCCGATTCTTGCATTCAACAAATATTTTTTGAACAGACCCAGAACCCTCTGCGTTGGCTCTGGGGTGGCCTGGCCAAAGGGCATGTCATTCAGGGCAGAGCAGTGAGCTGTGGGGCCTGCAGGCCAGGCTGGAGGATGCAGTCTAGGGCTGGCCTTGGAGGAGAAGGCCATCAGCCACTAGCCCAGGCCGGAAGGCCCAAAGGAGAGAGCCAGGCATCCCGAGTAGATCACTGCTGATGCCGCAGGGGCTGGGGGGCTCCTGGCCCGCCATGGGAAATTCCCAGTGGTGACACGGTAGGACTCTGGATGACCCACTGAATTTAATTTATCCATGTCACATGATGGCTGGAGCTTTCACGATGAGACAGGCCAGGACTGCAGGGAATGGGGGCTTGAACGAGTTAGATGGGTTGTCCCGGTTGCAGCCAAGTTGCCAGTCGGGCTTCTTTCTCCTGGGAGCTCTGAGTTGTAGAAACTCTCCCACACAAGCTAGCATGCAGCCCGGAGCACAGAGACAGGGCCTGAGCTGTATGGGCGCTAGGGGGACAGAGCTGTCACCCGAGGGCCAGGTACCAGCGCACCTGGAGCGGCAGAAGCCTCAATGTCTGTTTTCCAGCCCACTCTGGTCCCGGCCCGGACGCCCGTTAGCTGATTCTCTCGGCTGCCCGGCAGGGCTGAGGTCGTCATCCCATTTTACAGGTGACAGGACTTAGACTCAGCCAGCAGGCGACAGAGCCAGGTTCAAGCCCAGGGTTAGTTGACTCCAAAGCCCATGTTTCTCCTGCCTTACTAAGGGCTGCTTCTCTTGAGCCAGTCCATGCCTCGCCCACGGGCGAGGGAGATTGGTTCAGGAATTTCCTGGGGGTGGCCTTCAGGGTCAGAGGTCTCCAGCCTGCACCTGGGCAGCTCTGGAAAAGGCAGAGACTTCGTGGCGCTAAATATTGTGGGAAATAAAACTGAGAAACGAATGACTGTTCTAGTCAATGTGAACCGAACGCTGGACCCCACGAAGCACACGGTGACATCCAACAGAAAGTGTCACATTCTCGGCCTTCTAGGATGTGCCAGCCCAAGGTGCCCATTTACTTGCTTGAATACCGAGCTGTGTGAAGCAGTGTGCCAGAGTTTGAGCACATTACTTTTATTATGGATGCTAAATTACTCCACGCTAACTGAACCGTCCTTTGAATCAAGTACGCCCTCAGTATCTTATGTCAACCCACACGGTGGAAGAGTGAAGGCAGGCATGCATATTTGTTTGCTCTGGTAGATGCGTTCTCTTGCTACAGGTAATGCTCTTGTAGATGCGTTCTCTTGCTACAGGTAAACCACCAGAAAAAAGTATCTTCCCATACCCCCGAAAGTGAATCTACTTTGTTTTGTTTGGAGGTGGCAATTTATAGACCTATCTACACATTATTTTCTAAAACTCAAGTGTTTGGGAAGAGCAGATGGAGTGCCATACTGTATATACTAGTCATATATTTGGGAATATATTTCTTTTTGAGCAATTCGGTGCTGCTTTATTTAGCAAAAGCCATCGAAGTTTCTAGAAGCAATGATGCAAAGAACAGGAGTGGCAGAAACGACAGTGGAAAGCCCCTCGGGCACAATGCCACTGCTTTTCAAATTCTGCACCGCAGACCCTGGTCCTGGCCCCGTTGCCACCCACCCCAAAGACAGCGATCCACTGTATTCGGGGGTGGGGGGGGTCAAGGGGGTGGAGCCTGGTTATCTGTAGTTTCTGTCTATCCTTTGAGTGATTCTCCTGTGCAGACGGGTGTGAGAATTAATCTGAGTTCTGCTCTTCACACCTCACCTTCTTGAGACTCTTACTTATTTCCATCATTAAATTATTAGAGAAAGAGAGGGAAGAAAACTCCATGCTTTTTCTATTTTCTCAGAGTCATGGGAGAAGCAAACAGCTGTTGAGTACCCCCTATATTGCTGGGAAATCTGACTTAGAGATCTCACTTAACCTTCACAAGAACTCGACGATGTTTTGAGATGTAATTGGCCCTCGGATGTAGAGCTGAGTTATCCATACCCCTCAGTTCATAGGTTATCATCATCCTAAGTCCACGCAAAACTGACCTCTTGTTATGGCATTACTCCTCTTCATTACGCTCCCCACGCCTACTCCCCTCCCCCAATGGGGAACAACCCAAATATGCTGGGATACAGATGTGCCTGTGTCCTTGTAAACTGTTTCTTTTTATTTGAGTGTGTATATATTGTCAGTCACCTAAGTGATAAATCTGTAATTAAATAGACTATAGCAAGTGAGAATGTTGTTCTATTATTTCACTCAACATTATGTTGCCAGGCATGTTCCTGCTCCTGTGAAGACTGACGTTCGCCCAGTATTTCATTGTCTGTGTCCACTCCATTTTATTTGCCTTTATCCCAGTTGACATACACCCGTTACCCCCAGATCCCCACTGCCACAAAAAAATTCTGCAGCTGACATGCTCCTTTGTAGCCCTTGGGGACCTGTGTGAGAATTACCCCTGGAATGTGTGCCCGGGAGTCGGGTCTTAGAGTCCTGTGCTATATGCATATTTAATTTAAGCTTGGTTCTCTGACTGGGAACAGCACATGAGAGTGCTCGTCTCCTTACGTCCCCACCAATCTTCGGTGTGGACCAACTTTTAAATTTTGGTCACTCTGATAACTGAGGGTGCATTTTACTGTTGTTTTAATATTCATACCTGAGATCCCCAGTGAGTTTAAGCATCTTTTCACATATTTTTACCCATTTGGACATTCCCTTCCAAGAACTGCCTTTTCTTGTCTTTTGTCTACCTTTCTCTTTCTTTTTATATTCTAGGTATTAATCCCTGGTCAGCTTTAGGCTCTGCAATAATTAAACCCCAGTTTCCAGTTCATCAGATTACCTACCAGTAATTTCTTTCCTTGAACAAAAACCCTTACTCTTTCCTGTAGGGGACGCCAGTCATTTCTGCCTCATAGGCAGTGCTCTGGGGTCTTTCCGGTAAAATGCTTTCCCACCCAGAATAAGGAAACGGGGTCCAGCGGTGTTGCCCAAGGTCACACTCTCAGCAGGATTCGAAATTATGAATAACCTTCAAGAAATGAACTCATGGTACTCACAGCACTTTTAAGGCAGTCAGGAGCTGATGGTGCTCTAAAGATTGTATCAGCTTCCCTCCGAGATCTCTCGGAGATCGCAGCGTGCGGCGTCTAGCCATCAGATTTCACAGCATTTCCCGCTTCTGCCTGAAGTCCTTGCAAAGTGCCTCTGATCCCATCACGACCAGCCTGGCTGTGACCACAGCTCTGGCCATCACTGCGCTCATCCCTGCTCGTCCTCAAGGTGAGCGACGAAGCCCAATAACCCTGAACACCAGTCCTGCCTTCGCGGTGGCTCTGCCTTTTCTAGGGAATGACAGGGAGCATCTCAGAGCTCTGCATCCCCTCCGAGCCCTGGATGTCAAGCTGCCCTGTCCCAGTGGCCCTGGAGTTCAGCTCTGTGTCTCACAGTCAGTGTTAGAGGGATGTGGGGAGGCCAGTGCGGACTTGGGAGGAAGCGGAGCTCAGGGCCCCTCCTCCAGTGTCGCCTAGACAGGGGTGGCCCCTGCCTCTACTCGCTGTGTGTACTGGGTGACATGTATGGTTTACTTGAAAAAGGATTCTTCTGCTAAGGGCCGGGGGAGGGGGTGCTGCCTTAGAGAACTAGACTACTTAATATAAACTGATATATTTTCATCTCCCCGCTTATGTTATATTTATATCGTGCTTTAGCTTTACATTTTGATAAACACGTTTACATTATCTGCATTTATAAAACCTTGTAGGTAGGCATATTTCTAATGGCTGCGGCAAAATTTGCCCATCATCAAAACCCCGTATTGCAGATACCAGCAGGAACATGTCAAGAGATGGTAGATCATCAGCGGTTTCGCCTGGAACTAGATGATCCCTAATCTCCTTGTTCATGCAAAGGTGTTATGTCTGGAAATGACTAAGAAGAAAGTCAAATTAAAAGAACGACCTCCACTAAGCGTCCTGTCAGCTGTGGGGAAGGAGAGACTTCACACAGGCATCGAACACCTGTCCTAGTCACTGTGCGAGGTGCCTCGTTTTATGTCATCTTTACAGCCACTCAGGGAGGGAGGTATTATTGTGTCCATTTGAGAGGTGATGAGCCAGAGCCATGGGAGGGCACGTGAAAAAGCCGAGAGCCCGGAGCTCTCTGGCTCCACAACCAGCCTCTCTCTACTGTGTCAGGATGCCGCCAGGTAAACACTGCATCTTTTGTAAGCTCGCCTCCCACAGCTTCCCGACGCAGCTCTTCGTCTGGGGAGGCAGTTCCTCAAAAGTAGTTCTGTCTCACGCTGGGCCACACATTGGTGCCTCAGTCCCTCCCCACCATCTCCACCCCCACGTCTGGTCCTTACCTCCTGCTTTCGGATCAGGCCACGTCATCTGTCTCTTGTCATGACTCAGCTGTGAGCATCTTTCTCGCTTTGATTTCTTGGTTTTCCAGTAAGAGCCCATGCTCTTCTGGGGTTTGCCTCAAGATAGGAAGATCAGGAAATAGTAGTCCGGCCCTTGGGCTCTGCAAGTTGCGATCCAACTTGGCTTTTTCCCTTCGCTTGTGAATTCTTTCTGCGCTGCGGGCCGAGGAGGTGGGCATGATGGAAAGGTTCCCTTCTGCTCTCAGAGGGCACACCTCTGGGACACACACAGGGCTCTCCCTTGTCTGGTGGGTTGAGTCAGTGAGCCATGTTTTCAGGAGCATTTGTGGCACCTGTCTCAAGCAGACTGCGAGGGGCTGTGGAGGTAGGTACTCAGACAAATCTTGAACTTGAGAATGTTGCCCAGCTTAATAAGGGTCAGCAAAGTAAGCTATGACAGAAGGTAGAAGTGATGCATGCGATAAATTGTGGAGAAAAACAGAGGAAACTAATATTTATTGAGTAGCTACTGTGTGGCAGAAGTACCTACTTCGTGCTAGCAATTATTCTTGTATTTTAAGTACTTTTATTTACATTTTCTGGTTGAATTCTCCTAGCTGGGTTTTGAAGTATTATCCAGAGGAAATTAAGGCTCTGAGATGATAAGTAAGTTACCTTAGATCTCCTTGTTTCTAAAGCCCAGGTACTTCCACTCTATATTGCCGAAGAACCTTAGGAAATATATCAAAATAATAAAGTGAGAAAGAATATGACCCATTTAGTTACTTCCCAGTGTTCCAGTTTTCTCTCAACTTCATTTATCTCTTCCCCCGTCTGTTATGGGTACGTACATACCACGGAACATCCTTAGGGTTTGTCCCTGACCAGCTCTATTATTAATATTCTGATAATTTCAAAAATAAATCCCTTCGGATGTGGCTCAGGAGCTCTCTCCTGTCGTTCCCCTGTGATTCGCCCAGTCCCTGCTGACATTAATCTTAGAGATAATGAAATAGGCGGCCTTTACAGGACAGTTTTCTCCTGGCATAAAGTTTTTTTTTTAATGTAAAGCATGAGAGCAATGGGGGGAAGTGGGGCAATTGAAATAGAACAACAGTAAAAAAATTTTTTTAAAGAGAAAAATGATATATTATTACAAGTAAATTATACTGTGGAGTAGCATTAGTATTGCATTTGAAAGCTAGAATTTGAAATAAAGATGGAAATGTTCATTTGTAAAAAAAAATAATAATAAAGCATGAGCATTTCTTAATAAGACATAAACGTGGTAGGCACCCTTATTTGTAATCCAGAACCTTTCATGTTTTGCTTTGTTTTGTTTTTTAACAAAACTGCTGACAAATCCACCCTTATGGTTTCCTTTAGTGGGTAAGAATTGTTACAGCTTAGACACATCTAGCCGCTATCACAGAAGTTGTTGAATGTACCCACTAAATGACCCAAACATTATCCCTCTTACAATTTAACACTTTAAATGAGTGCTAGCAAGCTTCACCGCTTTGGAAAATTGCCATGTGTCTGAAACCATTTGGATGTCCACATTTGCCACACAGCCCCCCTAGGTGCACAGTCTAAGGCAAGACTCATTTAGCCGACGCGCGTTCCCTGCGTGCTATTTACCCAACAGTCATCACTCACATTGGTTCATTAGGTGTTGAGTGACGAGCCAAGCTGCTATATTCTCAGCCTGGGCTGGAGCCTGCTTAGTTTGGCACTGATTTATGATGTGTGAGGGTGAGCGGTGTGCAGAGAGCCATCTTAGAAACCCAGTTAGCCAAAGACAAATAGCTGAAAATTAGCTGCTGGGAGCTCAGGAGGTGGGCCCTTGAGAAAAGGGACTCATTCAGAGCCACCAGTATACTTTGGTCATCCTCGCCAGGGAAGGGACTGGTTCTGTGGAGGACGATGCTTTCAGGTCTGGGTTCTTAATACGTACCCCAGGGTCGGGTGTAAGACATGTTTTTGATGTCATGCACCTGCAGCATCTCCCTGTGCTTCCGTTCTCACCGTTTATGAACGTGTTTACGGAGCCTACCTGCTTCTCAGTCACCTTCAGGCAAAATGCACGTGTGTCAGTAAAGTGTCTTCAGACATTCCCTTTGAAAATACGCAAAAGAGAAAGCATTTATAGCTTTCCTTTTTCTCTCCCAAACGAATTTTACACTGAAAAAGGTTTTAAGTGTAATATTTATCTTGACTTGTGTGCTTCCTATCTCTTGTTTTTCCTTCTTATTTTGTTCACCCGTTGCACCATGTTGGCTCGGCAGCCTTCTTGCTTTTTCTGTTCTCTGGGTGGGGCAGTGAGGAAGAGATACCTCGATCTTGAAGTTGTAGAGAAAGTGCCTCTGCTCTACCTGGGGCACTGTTCTTTTAGTGGCATGCCAAAACTTGCACAACACATTTTTTTACTCCTTCCGGAACAGACCCTTTCTCCCTATTAGCAACAGAGAACATCTCTGAAGTGCCGTTGGCAACTGCTGGCCAGAGACTTTAGGAATATCTACTTCCTGAAGATAAATACCCACTGTTTAGAGGACTTAAATTTTCACTAGCGCATCCAAATTGCTCAGTTGATAAGCTACAAGGGTGCCCCAATTCACTGGGGGGCAGGGAGGAGAAAATACAGAGAGATGAGAGGATGTGCCCAAGGCTGTAGAGGAAGCGGCAAAAGAAAGATGCAAAGCCAAGTAGGCCCCAGGTGCCCTGGCTTAGACATTAATTAGTCTTTGACTTTATCACTTCCTTCCTCTCAAAGAGCTTACCTTTTCACACTTCCTACAACATATAGTTCAGATTCTTCCACTTGGCAGTTTCAGGCCATATGGGAGCTTCATCAGGCTTCCATAGCTTGGTCTCGGCCTGTCTTCCAGCAGTTTGCCTTGTACCCATCTCCTTAAGCGAATAGACACAAATAATAGCCACCATTTTCACCTGGTCTCATAAAAGCTACTGGGCGTTTTTAAATCTCCACCCCACGCGGCCAGGTCTAGCCTGTAATCTCCAGCTTATTGGGGATCCGAAGCTCAGAGAGGTTCAGAAGTTTGTCCCAGGACACGGAGACGGGGAAAGTGAGAGAGCCAAGCGTCAAACCCCGCCCTGCCTGACCCCAGTGCTCGTTGCCTGCCTTCAGCCTTTCACTAAAGCCGGAGCCATCTGGAGCAATTGCCCTGTTATTGATCTGAAAAGATGGGATGAGAGAGGGGGTGGATATTCCATTTCTTTTCAGTTGAAAAATATATTTTCTAACTCAAGAATGAGGTCCGCGGCGAGGCCCCACCTGACATGTATACTTTTGCAAAGCGAGACATGGGGAACTGTCACAGTGCAGTTTGCCTTTTTTTAAGCTCGCTTTGGCTGTGTCACTTTGCCTCTTTCGCCTTCTTTATTTTTAAAAAAAAATAACGAAACACAACAGAACATTGACTCTTCAGTATCACTGGACTCGAGAACAAATCATATCCTTTAGGAAATCATTTTATTTGTTCATAATGAATTTGAGCACTTGTGCTGTAGCAATAAACATTACTCCTAAAAAAAAGCTCTCCATTCCTTTGACCCAAATTATAATTCTAAGAAAGTTCCTTCAACGTTGGTTATGGTCAGAATTTTCTTCCCAGAGTTAAAAAAGAGTCATTGAAATTTGAAGGAGAAAGGTGATCATGTTCCACATCAGAAGGTGACCCAGGAGCCCTCTGCCTCCCCACTGTTTCATGAACTTAACACACAGGTGTCCACTCCTTCTGAGCGCCTGGCACTGTTCCAGGGCCTGTGACCCGGTCCCCACTGTGGGCAGCGTACCCCATCCAGGGGCGTAGGTATTGGCTTCGATCTCCAAGGTGGTGGGTTAGATGGGAATACTGTTTAGACCCTGGATGGAACAACTCCCACCAAGACATAAAATTGAGCACAAGTTCATGTACTGTAAGGACTTGGGCTAGTCCTCAAAGGAGTTGTATCAGGGACCGTGGGAACCCTTAAGAAAAATCTAATCCAAAGCTATGGAATGGCCGAATGTGTTAGGCAAGACTTCCTGTTGCTCACGGACATGGGCTCCTGCTGAGATGGGGGATGGGGACCGCTCAGAAGCCCAGACTCAGCGGATTGGTAGCGGCTGCATGCAGGCAGAGTCCCGGGGTCAGGAGGGAAAAAGTGCCGTGATAGATTAGTGACACCTGTCATTGGCAAGGAACAGAGGGATGAAGGTATATAGGATGCAGAATCACCATCTGTGCTGTTTCCTTCAAAGGACCCATCTTTAAGGGAAGGGACCACATTCAGATGAAAATACGGCAGACCCAGGGGGTTTCCGGAAACCGTGGGAACAGCTGCCTTCGTCCAGCTGTGCGGGGTATGGGAGCTGAGCAGCGAGGAAGAGGCATTGAGTGGAAAAACACAGGAACCGTTTCCAAGCTTCCTTGGGTGCACTGGCTCTAAACCACGAAATAACTGTCAGGATTTTGCAGACTCAGAGCACTCTGGGCTGTTTTAATTGTCTCAGCTTTATGGCTATAGTAGTTGACAGGTTCTCCTTTAAAGATAACAAATGGCTCACAATTACTTTAGTTTGGAAAGTGTTCTGCTGCCCTGGGACACTGTAATAATGGACCATGGAAAAGAAAAGGCCTGGGGATTTATGAGATGCCCCAATTTACAGCCATCTGGGAGAGATCTGGAGAACGTCGGGATAGCGGTGTGCTAACCAGAGTTCATCTATTATGGCTACTGCTGCAAGCCCTCTCTCCCCCTCTGCTTGAAATTATCACAGAGGTTCGACCCCAGCCTTCATAAGACTCCCCAGAAATCATTTTTTTAACGTGTAGCTCAGAAATAAAATCTGCTTGACCTTCAGTTTACTGGACTGAGGGGGAAATTGTCCAGGTATGAGAAACTGTAAAACCCACTAGTGATAAAAAGACGAATGAGGCATAGTACAGTCTCCCCTTTCAGAGGGCTCAAGCGCCTGCCCCGCCGGGAGACACTAGTGAATGCATAATTTCAATACACTCTGAGAAGTGCGATTGTTGAAGCAGAGGGGTACGAATAGCAACATATTTGTATGCAGGAAAACCCGCACTCTGCTTAACAATCGCTTTGTTTTCCCTGTTCCCAAATTATATTGACAGCCCGTACCCATAAAAACACTCATTAAGGTCCAACTTTACCATTTGTTTACAACCTCCCTTGCCCTCTCTGACCTTGAGTTTCACAAGGGCGACCTCAGGATCTGGCCCTTTGTGTTGCCAGCGTTCACCCAGCGATCAGCACACACTGATATGCCTACTGAGTGTTAGCTGAGCAGATACAGGACTGAATCATTGAATATATACTCCTAACGCATCTAATGCAGTACCAGGAATTGACAGCTTATTAGAGAAAATTTAGAAAAACCATATTTACCCTTAAGATAGTCTGTTATTTCCGAATTGATTTAGGAATTAAAATGCAGACCACTCTGTTTTACATTTCTCAACAAAGGACTCCTCCATTTAAGACGTCACACTGTTGGGTTGATGCCTACTCAAAATAATGCTTACCCAAAAGAATATGTGAGGGAGAGCAGCGAGAAGAGCCCCTCTCTGTCTGTATCCGAGTTTATACCAGTGGACTCTTGAAATTTTAAGTCCCACTGTCGGTCGTCTGCCTGGCCCAGTCTGTCTCCTAAATAGCATCCCCCACCAACCCTGTCATCTGGGTGGCCCGGCCCTTCTGCAGTGACTTGCTACAGCAATGATCCTGACTTCGCTTCAGCGTGGCCACCTTCCCTGGCAGTAGAGTTTCCTTGTAGGAGCCAGACCCTGCCCCTCCCACCCTGAATTGCCCCAGGTCTTGCCTGAGCAGTCTGTTCACCAGAGGGTTACTCGGTCTTTCTTCCAGAGGGGCAGACTGTCCCATTTCATTTGTCACTGTTTAATAGCTCATGCAAAGCGCTCTGCAAGATCTAAATGTATGATGTTAGGGTTTCACCCTCCATGCGTAACAGTAGACATTTCATTCATTTCTGAAGAGGGACTAATTTTAGAGTAGTTGGAGGCTGATTTCTCTGTGCCCACTGGTATTTCTCTGTCCATTTTCCTTTTAGTTCAATTGTTCACTCTACAAATACTTATGAAATTGATATTAGATGCTGGTCACATAGAGATGAATTGGGTAAAATCCCACCATCCACAGAGGGTGAGACACCAGGGAGGCGAATGTGCCAGCAGACGGTTACCATTCACTCCTTTTTTTTCAAGTCTTACCAATGCATGAGTGAAGAAGGGGCATTGAGTCAACCTCGGATTTGCGGGTAAGCAGCCTGCAGTGTTTTGGGACATCTGTGGATGCCACTTACCCGCTGACAAAGACTATAGGAAGCTTAGAATCATTCGGCCCTGTATTTTTTGGCATCATGATTGTGTATCTGAAAAAGAAAAATCCTTTCAGCCTGTTATTTCTTTCATGAAATTCCTCCCCTACTTTTTGGGGGTCCCCCCAAAAGTCAGTCCTCCCCCACCTCCACCCCCACGTGGTCAGCCACCGCTGCAAGAGAATAGCGAATCCATAGCGACCCCAGTTTGGGAGACTTGCCCAGCAAGAAGCTCATTCTTCATGCCTTTCAGAAGACTGGAGCAGATGTTGCTTCTCTGCCCATACTTGGCCAAGCATGGCTAAGTTTGATAAGCCAGCATTAAAAAACCATGAGTACCATAATTATTAAACACCTGTAGCCATTCCCCTCCAACCCTACTGAACCCTCCTGGAAGAGTTTTTCAGCCTTCTTTGCAAGAAAACCAGCCCTGTTGGTTTCGGCCTCTCTCACCACACACGCTCACATATTTTTGATTGACTTGTCTGACATGCTGGTTATTCAAAGACGTGGATTAAGTGCTGCCCACTCATGTGCTTGGCACAGTCTTGGCTTGCTGGAGGCTCCGTCAGACACTGAGAGGGTAGCTTCCTGGGGTCAACCAGGGCCTTCAGATAGCCAACCAGCCAGTCTGAGCTGATCGCTGTATTAATTAGGCCCTGCTCGGTGGGAAAAGAGGCTTCATCACACAGCCCCCGCTGCCTCAAGGGCAGGCTGCGAGAGAAGGCAGCGACCCCAGCCTTGCCTTTCCCGTCTCCTCTCTTGGACTGACTTCCTGTAGACGCTCAGGACAGCGGGAGGGATGGCGTGTCCATATCCATGGATCTTCAGCGATCTCAGCCCCAATTGATTTTAGAATGAATTGCTGATGGAAAGGGTGTTTTTGGTTTTTTTTTAAATACTGGCTGTAAAGATGCCTTAAACTCTAAATTAAAATGCCTCCTGGTGAGGAACAGGCAGCTTCAGGGGCTGTGTGTCTCGTCTTTGAAACGCGAGGTCGTCCAGCCAGCGTGGGCAAGGAACCCCTGGCTCAGGTGCTGCATGATGAGCCGTTCGGGGAGCTCATGGCAGAGCCCTCGGAGCTCTCCGTTGGGATCGTGCTCGGATTGTCAGGCTGCTCGAAGCTGCCTGAGCATCACTCCCCCAGCCCATCAGATTCCTAATTTATTAGCTGCTAAAATCCGGTGGGCGTTCTCCAGCGAGGGGGCGCGGAGCCGAGCAGCTAGCGCCCTCCCTAACTGTTCCAGGACCATCTGCTTTGCTCTTAGGGGGAGTCTGAAAAGTCACCTTTCATCCTCTCTCTGATAGCAGTCCTCTGGCAGACTCCCCGGGCCTGTGTGCACCCTGCCATGCGGAGGGTTTTCCGGCTCCGCGTTGGCCTGGCGGCTGCAGGCCCACATCCAGGAACACTGACACCGGGGGCCGTTTCATCGGGGCGACGGCGGCTGCCCTCGCTAAAGCCAGTCCCTACCCGAGGACATCTGGGCAGGCAGATGTCCTCGCCATGGTGGCTGCCTTGGCAAGAAGCAGCCCAGGGAAAGCGGTCTGGCCCCCGAGCGGTGGTGGCTTCTGAGACGCCCGCCCATCCGTGCCCTGAGTGGATGGGGTCTCCTGACCATCTGTCTGGCTGTCCCAGATGAGAGCGCGCATCCTGCCCGTGCCATAGCCAGGACCCGGGGACCAGGCCCGGGCGAGCTGGGGGCAGTAACAGGCTGAGGGTCCGGCTCCTCATCTCTGAGTTGCGCTGGTGCCCTCGGAGGGTGGGGGGCATGCCCCTTCGCTCTGTCCCTGGGGTGGCGCAGCCGCCGCTCCTTCCCACCTCCTTACACCCCCTCATTTAAACCAAAGGCCCTCAACTGCAGCATCACACGCATGCTCCCCGGGGGGCTTTGTAAAACAACCAGTGTCCAGGTCCCAGTCCAGACTAAGTGAATCAGCAGCGTCTCAGAGGCTGAAGTCAGGCAAAGGCACGTTTTAAAGTTTATTGTAGACTGAGCATCGAGAATTACTGATTTTAGTTTATTTTTTTTGTCTCAATTACTTGATGAGTGTGCCAGTCATAAGTTAAATGGATATTTTCCCAATTACTAATGCCTGATTGGATTGTGCACACTCTATATGTGATCGTAAGCAAGGGGACACCGTTCATGACATTGTGGCACAGTGCTATGCGGGGCAGCAGGTGGCAATAACACCAGCGGTGGGGACGGGCAGCAGGTCAGGGAAGGATGTCTAGACTTGAAGGATGAGCAGGTTTTAGAGGAGGGTTTCAGCCACATTTGGCAGGAAGGGCTTACAGGAAGGCACAGGGTGAAGTTCAGAACACGTAAGTGGTTTCAGTGTGACTGAGCGATGGTGGAGAGCATTGGCGGGGCCCGCAGGAGGCGGGGCCACCAGGAGGCAGGGCCAGCAGGAGGCAAGCACCAGAGGGGCGAGGTGGAAAACCACCCCCAGGGCCCACGTGGTCACACTAGAGAAGCTGATCATCACCTGCAGGCAGTGCTGGACCATGGCATGGGGTTTTAATTTAATTAAATGTATTGGGGTGACATTGGTTAATAAGAGCACATAGGTTTCAAGTGTAGAGTTCTATCATCATCATCTGTGTATTATGTTGTGTGGTCACCACCCTGAGTCTAGTCTCTTCCCATCACCGTGTATTTGATACCCTTTACCCTCTTCATTTTCCCCCCCACTTCCCTCTGTTAACCCCCTTACTACTGTCTGTTGTCTATGAGTTCGTTCTGTTCATTATTCATTTGTCGCTCTCTGCTTTATCCACCCCATCGGAGTGAAATCACACGGTTCTTGACTTTTTCCACCTGACTTATTTCACTTAGCACGATGCTCTCGAGGTCGGTCCACATTGTCACAAATGGCAGTATTTCATCCTTTCTTATGGCCGAGTAGTATTCCTTTGTATGTGTGTGCCACATCTTCTTTATCCAGTCGTCAGTGTCTTGGCCAGTGTGAATAAGGCTGCAGTAAACATACGGGCATGTAGGAGGAATTTGAGCGGGCAAATGAGGTCATCAGATTTGCATTTTGGAAATACCCCCGCCTGTCTGAGGAGGGGCTGCGTGGGGGCAGAGTTGAAGTCAAAGACTGTGGGTAACCAGGACAAGTGATGGAACAAGGGTCCGTGGGGGAGTCGGGTGGAAGACGCAGATCTTCAAAAAGTGAGTTGACATCACACCACTCCTGAAGACTGTGACCCTCAGAGCAAAATTCCCAACCTTAATGAACTCACAGGTTCCCAAGCCCAGGTGCGTCCGTTATTTCGATCACTGCTACGTAGTCTTCCGTCACTCACCAGAGATATGGCACCCAGAGAACAGGTCTCGACAGTCAGCACTTTGCATTCTTAGACTCTGAGTCTGCAGTGAACTGTTCTCCTCAGCTCTCGGGTACATACCTTGTCCGTTGATGTGATTCACAACAAGCCATCTTAGAGAGGAATGATGACGGTGCCCTCGCAGCCCATGTCGCATACAGCACGGGCCCTAGGCTCTGAGGGAGGTCGTCCTCACCTGCTCGCACAGATGCCCCGAGGAGCTCAGGGCTCAGAGGGCTATTACCAACCCAGGGGAGAAGCACCGGCAGGAGTCACGTGGCCGGCAAATTCTTACTACTCCTGCATGCCACCTTTAGACCTGTCCTTTGTGATGTGCAGAGGAGCTTTTTTGCATTTATTATTAATAAACAAAATGTTTCGAATCCACCTGTGTAACTGAGGACACAAGATGGAATTGCGAGGAAGGCTGCACCCCTGCTGGGCGGAGCCTCTGTGCTGTCCAGCCAGCTTCTGTCCCTTTCCATTCAGCCTGACCCCACAGGGCCCCAGAGAGCCGGCCCTTCCCTAGGGGCCTGCCCTGGTCAGACCCCCAGTAGGAGGTGTTACAGGGGGAGCAAGGATGGACCGAAGCACCTTCAAGGCCCCCAAACCAGGCAGGGGGCAAGGTGAGACCACTGTGTTTTTTAAAAAATAACTCTTCACTCGGTCAGAGTCAGTTCCATTCCGTGCAGCCTAAACATTATAATCTTGAATGCCCCGCACGTGTTATAAACACCTCCGTAGCCGTGAGGTGGTTTACCTGCTAAGAAACACGTTTTTGTCTTTGGGTGTCTTCGGTTCACAGGAAACCTCCTGACGACGGGTGTGCTGCACTGGGGAGAATACTCCTCATTGCCTAGTCCTGACTAAAGATTGTCACCCTCGCTGCATAGATAAGGGCACAGCTTCAGAGAAGCCGAGCAGTTGGCCCCACTGAGGGATGGGGGGAGCTTGACTGAGTGCTGCCCAACCCTAAAGCCAGGCAGCTTTCCTCCGCAGCAGGGACTGGGCAAGCCGCCTCCACAGGCCGAGTCCAGCCCGCGTCCAGCCCGCCACCTGGGCATCTGAATCAAGTTTTGGAGGAACACAAGCACACCCGTTCAGTTACTCACCTGTGACCACTTTCCTGCCACCACCACAGAGCCAAGTCCTTGCAACAGACACTGTGTGGCCCTTAACAGAGTCTGCCGACCTCTGCTCTGCATCACGCCGGCCCTCGCGAAACATGGGAAGCTTAAATGCTGCTCCGTGGACCCAGAGAGCACTTCCATTCTTCTCTTCCCTTCATTGAACGCACTTGACACCACTTAGCAAAAGCCCTCCTTGGCAGGGACTGGCCTCGGCAGTGCACTCCCCAGCTGTGCACAACTACAAAGTAAAGTCATATGTAGTTTCCAGAAGGTGTCCTAATTTTTTGAGACCTCTGGGCAGGAAGTGGGTTGGGAGATGCTGACAGCCTACATCTGGGACAGTGACTGTCCCTGTCAGGTGCATCACCAGTGCGTACCCTAGCCTCTCCTACTTTTTCTGGGCGAGGCCACTTCTCCCCACTCCTAACCTTGGAGAGCATCTCCCCCAAAATGTTCCCAGCCCCCGGGAAGTTATCCTGTCTACGCATGAGCACTTGGGGTCTCCCTTCCCCAGACCCCACCCTCCAGTCAGAATCTCTCCAATTTGTTGGTCCTCACGAGACTTCAGGCATCATGGCTTGTGGAAGGGATGTTCCTGGGAAGAAAAATGGTCCAGTCCTGAAGTGCAGCAGTGAAAACTCTCCCATGGGAGTCATTTTTAAGCTGGGCTGTGTTGATGTCTTCCCCAAGACAACCTTTTTTTATTACGAAGACAAATTTGTTTCACGGGGAACCACTGTTGGGGTAAATTGACCCCCGTTCATGGGCGTGCCCAGCAGTGTGGACTGCGGTGGCTTCCCCACCAGGACCTCTCCATTCAGCCCTGGAGGGGGCCCAAATGGCCGCTGGGCCCCTCAGACACCGTTGCAAGGCTTTGAAAATGGGTCAGCAGCTGTATAGTTCTGTTAAGGATGTATTTGTTTAATTCTAGAGATTCAAAGCGGGAGCCAAAGAACCTTTGGCCTTGAACCTGTCAATCAGTATTACAGTCTGAAAGATACAGAATTAAGTTCTATGGTCCACAAATACAAATGAGAAGCCATTCCTGTGCTCCGGGAAAAACAATCTAAGTGGGATGACAGGTGCGCCAGTAGCTAACCTGCTCTCGTGATATGATGAGAGTCACTGTAGATGCCATACTGGAGGCTCAAAAGTGACACTGGATGTTGGCTGAGATCAGGAGCTCCCCCACTTCAGTGTGCACCCTGGATGGGCTGCTGAAACAGACATGGACAGCTGGCCATTTACATCCTACACCATTTTATATCAGGCACTTGAGCATCCATAGATTTGGGTGTCCACTGGGGATCCTGGACCAGTGCCCCGTGGATGCCGAGGGATAACTGTCCCAGCATCCTTAATTCTGTTCAGGGATGCCCAGCACTTACCTCTCTAGCCCAGTCGTCCAAGGAGACCAAAGGTTTTCTCCATTTGAAGTTCAAGGTCTTGTGAGACTCTGGCTTCTTTTGTAACACGTGATGTTACGTCAGAGACCACATGCTCCAAGAACTCTGGAAACACTCCACAGGCACTGTTCAGACCTCGATGAAGTGATCAGTCCAGGCCAGCAGTGAATGCAGATTCTCAGAGTGTGACTTCTTTCATGTCTGCGGCAAAGCACGTGCTATAATTAAGCTTCAGGTGCATCGATTTGCCAGTGCCTCTGCAAATCATCCGTAGGTTTTCCAAACAACGAGAAAAGTTCTGATATTTTCCAAAGAGGACAGAGTTAAGGACAGTGCTGCTAGAGTCTTGATTTAAATTATACACATGGAGTATTTACAGAGATTCAATGCCATTAATTGTAGTTCTTGGAGAAGATGCTTTGCGAAGGAATAGAGGATTCTTTGAGCTGTATAACTCTTTTGTCTTCTTTTAAAAAATCAATGATATCTCTTGCTGGGGTCATTTTCTTTGGCACACAGAGTGACCACAGAACACCTTGGGGGCAGTGCCAAGCAAAACTGAAGTCAGCGAAGCCAGTCTTTGGTTCTAGCAGACTCTGTCCTGTGCCGTGTTCTGACCGCTCAAATCACTCTCCCCGGAGCCAGGTGCACGCGCAGCATCTCCCCGCTGTTCTGTCAACCTGCTCTTGGAAAATGGCCTCTACTTTCTCCAAACTGAAGTATAAGTGATTGAGGGGAGTGCAGAGGAACATTCCACTTATGGATTCTTGCATCTAGCTGGGATCGGAGTCCCAAGCTAAGGGAGTGATGCTCTCACAGCGGATTCTAAGCATAAGATATAAGCAGGAGCTACATAAGGGATTATCAGCACTTCTATACAAAGGTACAGCCATGAGACTATAATGGAGATGATTTTCTCCATTCAGCCCCATTGAAGTCCTTTCAATTGAAGGAGCTGCGTGTCTTCTCTCCAGCTTCCTTCTTGTACTTCTGGATCTGGGCAACCTCGGCCCCGCAAGCTGTGTCCCCTTGGCCTCCATTGTATTTGTAGGGACTTTTGGTTGCAAGTGATTAGAATCCCATTCAGACCACCAAATGCCAGGATTGGACTGACATTTGGGGTGAATATGACTTAACCATTATTAACACACTTACACACGCACCTGCCTCCCTCCTGGCTGACCCTGTGGGCAGCGGCCTCATTGCCGTCCACTCTCCCGCAGATTAAGGGCCACTCTGACAGCTCTCCGTTTGAGAGGAAAGGAGCTTCCGCTGCGCCTCAAGCCAAGTCAGGAAAGTGTGGGGAAGGCTGCTGACTGGTCAGCAGTGGGACCGTTGTGTCTTGTCAGAGGTGGTCTGGTGATGGTCATTTCTGTGACAGCCCCTTCAGGAAACACAAGAAGCAAGGAATCACCCAGGCCCCTGAGTTCTCATTTTCTCATCTGTAAGATGCAGGAAGTGGGATGACGTCTGAAACTCTCCCAGCTTTAACCTGATTCTATTGAAAAGCCACTGCTTCATTTTTAGTGTTCTAACCACTGTATCTCTACCTCTTCTGTATGTTCTGCCTCCTACCACAAGGTCAGATGACCCTGGGAGATAAAATTATCTCCTTCACTCAACTCTGAGTTTCTCTAAATGGGGAAAGGGGCAGTGTACAAGGTACCCCCCACATGAAACAGCGAAGTGTCGTAGATCAACCTGGACTAGGTTTAACTGTCATTTCTACTGCATGATATAAGATGGTCACACTCTCAAATTCTGTGCAGCAACCCAAATTTAGCATTTTGCCTGAGTGAAAAAGGAAACAAGATTAGGTGGAAGGTCAACAGGCAATGTCCCTTTCCGCTGTTAGGCTGGGGACATGAAACAATGATTATGTAACTGGTTTTAGTTCAGAGGCAGCCCTGGTTCAATGGGCCTGAGGCGTAGAAGACTCCAAATCATTCATCTATTTCCACACCACTGGACACACATTCTTCCTGTAAATCCCAGATGATGTCTTCTCCGAAAAGCCTCCCCACCTGCTAAGCAAGTCCATCAGCCTGTCTTCTCTGACACGTGCACACTTCCGTTGTAACGGCCTTTGCCCATGGCTAGCTCAGTTCTCAGACCATTAGTTCACAGAAGGCTAGGGCCAGACTTGAGCCATCTTTGAATTCCCAGTGTAGATGCATGCTAAGTACTCAGTAATGTTCTCTGTGTTCACAAATCACACTTCTCAAGAAAATTTTGTTAATAGCTTCTATCAATGCAGTTCGCTTAATGGAAGCTAATGACCAGCTGTGTTAGACAGCAGGAAGCAACCCCGCCATGGGACTGAAGACTTTCAGGAGGCAGGGGTCTGGAGGATCGCCGACTCAATGTGTTCACTCGATGGCTGTCACCAGCAACCACATCACAGGACAGGCATGGCACGTAGGTCCTCTGAGAGCAGTGGCATTGACTGGATACTGAAGATCCATGAGTGAATGATGTAGCTCTGTCATCTCTCAAGTTGTCTTCTGAACTTTCCTGAGAGTCTGTCATTAGATTCATTTCTGTGATAAGATACCACCTCTCAGAAGGCCCCTATGAAAACGCAATATGTTACCTCACAGAGGATGTTCTCACTGTAGACCTGGATCCTAAAACTCAGAAGCATATAAGGGCACGTGAGGGTTGATATCCCTTGAAAATAGATTTTTTTTTCCTTCTAGATACCTACGACTCATCTTACCCCCAATTCAGGCATTTTCAGTTGACAAAGGATCCCTGGGGTTGACAGGGACATGCAAGCAGTGGGTATGCAGATGCCTGGAGATCCCTGGGTTAGGGGACTCATGGACCTGTGCGTGCGCCTGAGGCCTGACGGGTAACAGGTTTTAGTTTTGCTGCCAACGAGGATTCCCTTTCTTGTTCT
The DNA here is from genome assembly GCA_004026545.1 of Mormoops blainvillei. Lineage (NCBI taxonomy): Eukaryota > Metazoa > Chordata > Mammalia > Chiroptera > Mormoopidae > Mormoops > Mormoops blainvillei. The sequence continues at coordinate 21,013 of PVJD01015577.1, forward strand.
GCCTCCCAGCACCCTTAGACCCCTTCAGATCACTGGACAGTCCTTGGGTGAATAGGAGGGGTGCACACTTAGAGAAAGACGCCTGGACGGACGGCTTCGCCGCCTGCACCACTGGAGAGGGGAGGCGCCATTCAGCGGAGCTCAGCACGTGCCAGGGGCACATTTCAGCTGCCACGACCTCCTGAGCAGTGATGTTTCCCACCGCCTAGCAGTCGGGCACATTTGGAAGGTCTGGTTCGCCACAGCGCCTCCCATGCTGTAAAATTGCCAGCTCTATTGCAACAGCGTTTCATGCAAATGGCATCTTAGTGGGACTAGTCAGTCAGCAACCACCACCTACCGTACGAGAATTATTGAGTGAACAGCGATGAGAAGCCGTGGGTGTGTACTGGGATCACGTTTTTGTGGCAAAGGGTGAGCGCTGCCCCAGGGCTGTGCACGTCAAGTGTATGCTTTATCCACCACCCTGGGCTAGTGGGATCTTAGAATTCAGCTAGGTATCTGTGGCCTTGGACAAGGCCTCCATCCTTCTCAGCCTCTGTTTCCTTATCTTTAAAAGAGTGGTGATAACACCTGCTCTGTTGTGTGGGAGGGAGGAGTACATGCGGTGGTGAGCAGCGGAGTTCCCGCACGGCACAGGACTCCATGTAGTCAGGGGCACTTGTGAGTCTCTCTTATCTTTAAGTCACTATGCCTCCCCAAGGGCGGTGGCTGGAGTAGCAGGGGAGTAGAGTGTTTACAATCCTGGGTCTAAATCCCAGCTCAGCCACCTTACCAACTTGCTATATGTATGATTTTGAACTAGGTACTTGATGTGTCTTTCAAAACCTCAATTTCTTCCTATGTAAATGGAAGGACATACTATCTACCTTGTAGATCTGAGTGGATTAAGAGAACCTACAGGGTCCCACCTGCTTGAATGTGATTGCTAGGGTCATAATATGGGTGTAATGATTTATAGTTTTAATTTGAACATTTCACCTAAAATATCATATGGTTTGCTTGTGTGTGCTATCATTATGTTACAGAATTACATGCTTATGATTGTGTCATCAAAGAGTTTGTAATAAAAAAGGGGCGTTATTTGTGCCGGACCCTCTATATAAAGCACCTACCGTAGTATCTGGCACATAGTAGATACCTTGTCAATAGTCACAGTTGTTCTCATCTGTAGTGGAGGTTTAAAAAAAAAAGCAGCAGCAAGATTATTGTAAACCTCACCTGGCCAGGTGACTCAAATTGGTTGGAGCATCTCCCTGTACACCAAAAGGTTGAGGGTTTGATTCCTGGTCGGAGCGTGTATGGGAGGCAACCAGTCCATGTTTTCCTCTCTGTGTCCTTCTCTCTCCCTTCCTCCCTCTGAAATCAATAGAAACATATCCCTGGGTGAGGATTAAACAAAAAAATTTTTGGAAAAAGAAAAGATTATTTAAATCTCTCGGATGCCTTTGCGTGTCTTCCAGCCTTTTCCTGCTTTCTTTATCCTGGAACAGATGAGTCCGTATTAACAGATGCAATGGCTAATTGCCTCCTGTGGACTGGATCTGTCCTGAGGCAGCAAATTACCACAACCTTTTTCTCGAGGCTTCCAATGGGATATGTCTATTCTAATTTACTAGACTTCGAAGAGGCCTCGCCACATGCAGATTTCCAAATGCATCATTTGCGCGAACACTCACGCCCTAACCACATGGGGAAAGCCTTCTGTGAGGGGCGGGGGATGTCGGTTCATATTCATTTGAACTGGCGCCAACCAAACTTGCCGTTCATTGTGTCTCAGCAATTTTCTCCTGGAAAAAAGTAACACTCGTGCAGACGTCCAGCTGTCGCTTGGACTTCTTTCGCTCTCGCATTTGCAGTGCTGATTGTGTGGGTTCGTAGCAGCCACGTAACATAGGCCTCCAGTGGAGCACTCCTCCTACACCAGGCCCCTCTGTCCCCAGCTCCAACCCATCTCCTCCTTGTAGTTCCAATGACACAAAAGAAAATGGAAGGTGCACATGAGGGTACTTACTCTGTGGCAAAGCACACTCAAGGTTTGGGCCGAGAATGCATGCACAGGGGCTCACAGAGGCGGGGAGCTGTTAACTGGAGGCTTTTCTGAAAGGACAAGGTCAACCCCAGAACATCATGGTCTTCCTTTAATCTACAGGTAATGCAGGTGGTGAAGGAGCAGGTTATGAGAGCTCTTACAACCAAGCCTAGCTCCCTGGACCAGTTCAAGAGCAAACTGCAGAACCTGAGCTACACCGAGATCCTGAAAATCCGCCAGTCCGAGAGGATGAACCAGGAGGATTTCCAGTCTCGCCCGATTTTGTAAGTTCCCCGCCACCTCTGTCACCTCGAAGTCTCTCACCCGCCATTCCCAGAGCGAAAGCCTCTCTGTCAGCCGAGCTGCATTGGGAACTCTTTATGGGAGGCCAGTGGAAGGCTTTCCGAAAGATCTCAGTCCACGCGTGAAGTCTGGGCAGGGAGGGCTCAGGTACGGGTCGAAGGATCTGTGTCAGGGAGGGGCCCAGCTACTGACGAGCCCTCTAAGGAGTCGTGGCTGAAAATCTGGGGATCTTTTCTAACATCCTTAAAGAACTAACTCTTCTGCTCGTGAAGCTACGTTCTGTGTAGGTGCCTTTGAGTGACAGGATGCACTGGCCCAGCCAGAGGAGACCCACTGATAAAGAAAGCACTATAAACTCCTAAGTACTGTGTGGGGGGGAGGGGCGGGCCATCTGAGAGGAGGCGAGATCCACTTCTCCCGGCCCTGTCAGCTCTGCCTGGCATCCCGTCATACTGCTCTTGTGCCTGTCAACCTACGGGCCTGAGGCAGAGAGGCAGCAGCCCCCTTTTTGTAGGGTTCGGCACCAAATCCCACCAGTGACACTTGTGTAGTTTTATGTATCTCCTCGTTTAAGACGTTCCAAGCCTTGGACCTGGAGACTGGGTTGCTTCGTCTTTTCTTAGAACTGGCCTGTATCTTCCTTGTCTTTGTCTAGGACCTAGGTCGGTTTTGTTACCCTTATAATTTATAAGGAAGGAAATAGGGAAGAGGGTGGAGGGTAAGGACCCTTATTCTCATTCTGCCCTCAGAAGACTGGAAACAGCCTCCTCTGAGCTTTCGTGTGAAGCCAGGTTATCACATAGGTATTATTGTGCAGCTCATCTGAAATCTGTCTGTTTATCCATCCGCCTCTCTGTTTCTGATTCTTTTTCTTTCTGTCTCTCTTTCTGTTACTTGCTCTTATATATTTGACATTTTTAATGCTGGGCAGTTTGTGAAGCACCTCCTTCTGCTCTTTGGTTTTCTCATGTCCATGTGAGACAAGCAGGCCGCGTCCCCGGTCGAGGGCCGGGATATAGTCTAGGCAGCAGAAGACCTTGCCCGCAAGC
>PVJD01015578.1:0-24364 GCA_004026545.1 Mormoops blainvillei
TTTGAAAATTAGATATTCTATTCTTTTAGTGATTAAACTTAATATATTAAGATAATTTATAATAATGTGAAAGATAAAGTTAATTAGCATGTCTAGTTTTCTCTTTTATAATACAAAGACTGAACTATAGAATTCTTTAAGTACAATAACTTTTCTCTCATCTTCTACATTACTTTTTTAGCATTTTATTTCCATTTTTTTAGTTTTAATTTAATTTGTTTTAATTAAAATAATGCATAATAAATCTTAAAATCCTTTTTTTTTTTACTACTCTAGTCAATGAAAGGGAAATTTTATTGAGGACCCATGGTCACAGGGGTAAGGCAGAAGGTGGTGGCCCTGAGAGTCCAGGGATGTGGTAGAGAGGCCTTATTTAACCTCCTTCTTGGGGCACAAGTTGTTGGTGTAGCCACACTCCTTCTTGTGGCAGTTGACAGTATGGGGGGGCAGGTGGGCGTAAAACCTGTGGTGTACTTGCAGGAGAGCTGGTTGAGGGAGGGATCCATGATGCCACCCTGCATGCAAAGCACCATGTGTGCGGTGGACTCTTTCGGAATGTGGTAGTCTGAGAGAGGGCGGTATCCCTCCAGCTGTTTGCCTGGGAAAATCAGATACTGATGGTCAGGCAGGATGCCCTCCTTATCTTGGATTTTAGCTTTGACAGCCTCAATGGTGTCACTGGGCTCAACCTCAAGTGTGATGGTCTTGTCAGTCAGGGTCTTTGCAAAGATCTGCATTTCTGTGTCTGCTGGGGAGGCCACTCTGCTACTTCCTTAAGAAGTATCTTAAAATTCTTAAAACACCATACTGAGCAAAATTCCTTAGACAAAGGGTACATATTTTATGATCACATTTAAATTAATTTCTAGAACTGTGCTGTTCAATATGGTAGGTACTAGCTACAGGTGGCTACTGAGCATTTGATATATGATTATTCCAAACTGAGATGGACTATAAAAATAATGTAAATATCTCATTCATAATTTTATACTGATTACATGTTGAATATGATAATATTTTAGATATGGTGGATTAAATAAAATGCATTATTCAAATTCATCATTTGCTTGTTTGTTTTTCTTAGTTTTTGTACCATGGATAATAGAAAATATTAAATTACACATACGGCTCCCTTTTTTACCTACATTATATTTCTATTTGATAGTGCTATTCTAGAAATAAAACTTATCTATGGTAAGTTATCTATGGTTAAAAAAAAAATTGGACAAGGGCTTGATCTCCCACATATATAAAGAACTCCTTTGACTCCACACCAGGAAGATAAACAATCCAATTAAAAAGTGGGCAAAGGACCTGAACAGACACTGCTCCAAGGAGGACATATTGATGGTTCATAGACATATAAAGAAATGCTCAACATCACTAACCATCAGAGAAATGTAAATTAAAACTACAATGAGATATTCCCTCACACTTCTTTGAATGGCCATCATTATTAAATCAACAAACAAAAGTGCTGGAGAGGTTATGGAGAAAAGGGAACCCCCATACACTGTTGGTAGGAAGGCAGACTGGTATAGCCACTGTGGAAAACTGTATGGAATTTCTTCAAAAAATTAAAAATGGAACTGCCTTTTGACCCAGTGATTCCACAGCTGGGAATACACCCTAAGAATCTTGAAACACTAATTCAAAAGAACTTATGCACCTTTATATTCATAGCAGCAAGTACTGGAAACAGTCTAGTGCCCATCAGTAAATGAGTGGATCAAAAAACTGTGCTACATTTACACAACGGAATACTATGCAGCAGAAACAAAGAAGGAACTCCTACCCTTCACGACAGAATGGATTGAACTGGAGAACATTATGCTAAGTGAAATACGCCTGGCAATGAAAGACAAATACCATATGATCTCACCTATAAGAGGAATCTAATGATCAAAATAAACTAATGAAAAAAATAGAACCACAGGAATGGAACCATTGAATGGACTGACAGTGACCAGAGGGGAGCAGAGGAGGGGACAATGGTAGAAAGAAGGGGATGGGACTAGTCAAAGAACATGTATGAACGACCCACAGACATGGACAACAGTGTGGGAATTGGCTGTGGGAACAGGGGGTGGGATAGGCGGAGGAGGGCAAAGGAGAAAAAAGTTGGGACAGCTGTAATAGAATAACAATAAAAATGATAAAAAAGAAAGTAATGTTTTAAACATATTAAATAAAAATATCTAAACAGGTTTGGAGAGATGGGGATGGGGGATCAACTGGGAAAGTCAGGAAGAAACTGCCTATAGTGATAAGTATGACTATAGAGCTCAGCATTACACAGGTTATTAAACTGTAATTAATGATATGCATGCTAAAGTGTTCTGGGCAAATTATATTTAAATTTTCAAGTTATTTTGAAATGAATCAAAAGTTAAGGTGATTTGATGTATGGATGAAGGAATGAATAGACAGTTGTTGGTTAAAACAAATATTGTAAACTGGTAATTAAAGAATCTAGAGGGTAGATATACAGTTGCACACTATATAATGCTTTCCATTTTTTGTATATTTGAAATGATGAGTGATATTATACATGTAGATAATTTTAGAAGCTAAACACATGAAACAATGGTTTTCAAAACACTGGCCATCAGGCAATCAAGGGCACTGATTTGTAGATATAAAAAACAAATAAGGTAACTCTTATGATTGACCTACCTTTAAGGAACAGGTATTGAGGCAAAGGCCAGTGGACTCTCTCTGTCGAAGATATGGAGCTCAGTCTTAGGAGATTAATGCAGCTAGAGTTAATAGGACAGAAACAGAGCACCAGAGATTTGCAGAGGTCTCCCCTCAGGTATTCAGCAGAGTACCTATCAAGCACATGTGTGTGAAAAATCTACCCAAGACCAGAAAGAATATATGAAATAATGAACAGTGCCTGATACAGAGGACCAGAAATAGTGCCTATTTCTACCAGTCAGTCTGCAAAAACTCATAATTCACAGGACATTTGGTAGGGTACCAGTGAGGTCTGGCCTTACTGGTAGGAAAAACTAGCTCTACACTGAGATTTGCTTTGGACTTCCCTAAACCATAAAAATAAAACCTGAAAGGATCAAAGTATTTCTTTAAAGGCTTATTTATTTATTTTATTTTTAGAGAGAGGGGAAGGGAGGGAGAAAGAGAGGGAGAGAAACATCAAAGTGTGGTTGCCTATCATGTGTCCCTTACTGAGGACCTGGCCCACAACCCAGGCATGTGCCCTGACTGGGAATCGAACTGGCAACCATTTGGTTTGCAGGCCAGCACTCAATCCACTGAGCTACACCAGATAGAGCAAGGATCAGATTATTTCAAGGTAAGTTAACTGCATCCAAGAACAAAGCTCACAAACACTGACAAGAGTACAAGTATATCCAGCACCCCAAAAAATAAAATTCACAATGTCTGACTTCCAATCAAAGATTACCATGTATGTAAAGAAACAGATATATGACCTATAATGAGGAGAAAAAAAATAAATCAAAACTAACCCTAGAACTGACAAATATTAGAATTAGCATATAAGTACACTAAAACATTTATTATAACTATATTCTATATCTTCAAGAAGCTAAGTAGACATATGAAGAAGACCTAAATTGAACTTATATAGATGAAAACTAAAATCTCTAAGAAGAAAAATTCACTAGATGAGATTAAATGCATACTAGCCGTTACAGAAAAGATAAGTAAACTCGAACTCACAACAATAGAAACTATACAAAATAAAACACACAGGGCCCTGGCTGGTGTGTCTCAGTGGATTGAATGCTGACCTGCAAACCAAAGGGTTTCCAGTTTGATTCCCAGTCAGAACACATGCCTGGGTTGTGGGCCAGGACCCCAGTAGGGCGCATGCAAGAGGTAACCACACATTGATGTTTCTCTCCCTCTTTCCCCCTCCCTTCCCCTCTCTCTAAAAGCTAAATAAAATATTTTAATTTAAAAAACACACAGAGAAAAAATAATACCAATAAAATACCTCAATGGTTTTAACCATGTGACAACTATGAGTGGCCTCATATGTGACCAATTGGAATCCTTGAAGGGGGTTGGGAACAGAGAAATGTTTGAAGAAAAATGGCTGAAACTTTATAACATTAATGAAAAATATAAGCTCACTCATCCAAAAAGCTCAATAAAGCCCCAAACACAAGAGGTATGAAGAAGACTACAGTGATGCACATCATAATCAAATTTCTCCAAACCACTGATAAAGAAAAAATCTTAAAAGCAGCTAGATTCATTACATATAGAGGAATAAAAATAATAGCATCAAATTTATCAGAAATAATGTTATAGAAAAGAGAGTGGATATCTTTCAAGTTTTGAAAGAAAAAAAAGACTGTCGACCTAGAATTCTATACCTGGTAATATATATTTCAAAAATAAAATAAAGTCATTTTCAGACATATAAAAATTGAAAAAAATCCATTACCAGCAGACTTGTACTATAAGAAATATTAAAGGACATCCTTCAGGAAGAAGGAAAATTATGCCAGAAGGAAATATTGATTTAAACAAAGAGCAAGAAGAAGAGCACCAGAATTGGTAACTATATGGGTAAATATAGAAGACTTTTCCTCTTATTTCAATTTCTTTAAAAAATAGTGTAAACAAGAATAATAATGCACTCTGGGATTTAGAATATATATAAAAGTAAAAAATGTGACAACAATACCATAAATGCTGAGAGGGAGGAAATGGAAATACATAATTGTAAGATTCTTATGTTATACGTTAAGTGGTATAATATCACTTGAAGGTATACTATAATAAGTTAAATGTGCATATAACCTTACCAAACTGCCATTCGCTCTTCAAAACAGCTTGACTCATCCCCGTTATCCGGATCTATCACTTTTCTTGATTTTCCACCCCCTCTTAGTTATTTACTATTTCCTGTCTGCAATCTCAATGGTCATAATTGTTTATATTCTTGCATTTAATCCCTGCATTGTGACTCACTCATTTGCATATATGTGAACTCCTTGAGGGAAAACGTTCATCTTTACATCTTCAGTGACTAGCGCAGAACTTGGCACAGAACAGATGTTCAGTAATACTAGATGGTTGACTGCTGGCTAAATATTATATTCTGACTCTCATGCTGCAGTTCCTCTTGTTCCTATAGCCAAAGTTGCTCAGTGGAAAGATCTAATTCCATGCTTTGGACCACCTGCTCTGTTCCGACGAGATGCAGTTAATTCTGGTTACCCCCAACAGGGTCCTGAAATATATGAAAGACCTACAGATACTGTGTCCATTTTAGTTGTCATTACTGGAAGAGTATAAACTAGTTTAACAGTTGGGAGGTTGCATTTAGTAAACAGGTTGCTCATAACAAGCCTAAATATTATTCTTTATGTATTCATTTACTAAATATCGTTCTTTATGTATTCGTTTACTTACCGAACTTTTTCCTAACTGCTCTTTACATGTGTGGACAAAAAAAGGGCCACATACTAAACCTGACAATCTCGGGAGAGGCCTCCATGGCAGGCCTTATAAAGTCAGAGACCTAAAGTAACCATATAGGATGGTCTGAAATTAAAACTTCCTAACTAAAATTGAGTCATGATAGGTAGTTGTGTCGTAGGCTGATATCTTCCTTGACAAAGGTTAATCTTTACTTTAATTGAGCATGTCTACTGCCATCTTGCATCTACAATAACATACCTTTGGGATGCTTAAGAAATCCACTTTTTCCAGACCCCCAGGACACATCTCCCATCAGAGCAGAGACCATAGAGCCCCCCATTGTTATCTTGTTCTCACGCATACCATTTCTATGGGCTATAAATATTGATTGTTAACTATCCTGTACCCACCAATATAAAAGAAGTATATATCTCGCCACTTTATTCTTTTTTTTAGAGAGAGAGAGAAAGAAGGGAAGTGAGGGAGAAAGAGAGGGAGAGAAACTGATGTGAGAGCAACATCGATTGGTTGCCTCTCATATGCACTGTGACTGGGGAGCTAAAGCACAACCTAGGCATATGCCCTTGTAACAGGGTGCAGCCAGGGCATCCCCCAAAGGAGGGATTTGCAACGGGATCCAGAACTTGGGGTGTCCAAGGAAAATATAGGATATCCCCCCACCACAAGGCAGGCCACCATGGGACATGGGACACAGGGAGCAGGGCCATTGAGAGTTATTTTGCATGTCAACAACAGCAGGATAGCTTCATACCTGATATGCAAAAATGGTTATTTTTACATATCAACAAGGCTAGCCAGAAAAGTATGCATAACTTTAACCCATGATGTAACAGGGAGGCTGCTCTTGCAGTTACAGAGCCTTCAAGAGAGCATGGAGATGGTTCACTCCACACCATGGGACTGCGCCCGCACAGACTAACTGTGGCAGCCAAGAAAGGCGGAGAATACAGGAGCACTAGCAGGTGTAGCCGACTGTGGGAGGAGTCGGAAATGGGTTTACAGATGAAAATTTGCACTAGGATTTAAAACCAGCTGCAGCAGCCATGTTGCAGCTTAACTGTGCAGTTTTGGGAGTGGAGATGGGGGCTCCCTTGACCACGCAGCTTAGGAAGCAGGAAAGCAAGATGTAGCAGCCACACAGAGCTCTCTCAATGGTTTGAAAGGATGCAGAAAGATTTCCTGGCCCACCATAAGGATGCAGTTCTGGATTAAGAATGGGAACCTAGCTGAGTTACGGACCTCTATTTCTTTTCCTGAGATATGGTACCGCTGACTGGCCTGATTGGACAAAGAGGGAAGGCAGGACTGTGGGTGTTTTAAAGGGACTTTGAAGTTTAACAGCAACATTCCACCTTTATTCTGAACCTGTATAACTTTTGAATAAATAGTTCCTTTCCTTTTCACCAAAATCGGGCATTGAGAACCATAATTCCTAATGGCAGCAGGCAGAATCTAGTATTACTGAACATCTATTCTGTACCACAGTACAGAGAGACCCTGAGGAAGGGGGCTTGCTTCGGTAATAATATCTGGGCACCCCCTAATGGATCCGTATTCTGTAACACCCTGACTGGGAATCAAATATGCAAGCTTTCACTTTGGGGGATGATGCCTGACCGACTGAGCCATACAGGTCAGGGCTCCACTTTATTCTTTACCCAATCTCAGATATTTCACCCCTTTTCTTTCTCCTGCTTCCTTAATCTACCACCAGTGAATTTCATGTAACTCCCTTATATCTCCTCCTTTGATTGTACCATATAAAATAAGCTACAAAACTGTCATTCTTCAGAGCATTTTATCAGTTCATTGAGATTTTGCTTCCCAGCAACTGTCATCAGTTTGGCTCAAATAAACTCATAAAATTTTTCCGCTGCTTTAGAAGTTTCTTATGGTGACATATGTTGAATTCTGAAAATGTCTGATTTAGTACAGCCTAAATTCGTGGGATTTTATTTTACATGAGGAAAATAGAGATAATCCTAATAAATTTAGAACAAAACAAATGTTTCCTTCCAGGATATATAACCCATAGAAATTTCATGTCTTTAATGTGAACATTTTTCCTTTCTTTCCTTTGATTCAAACTGGCCTCATCCAGCACCCTGACTCACCTGCCTCCTTGTCCCTTGCAAGCCCAGTCCTTTAATCATCAAGCCCTCAGTACAATGAGGTTCTGATCAACATGAAATAATCTAGGAACAAAGCCTCGGATCTATGGACCTATGGACCGCAGAGACAGAGTCCTCAACTGGAGATAACATCTAGACTTCAGTTGTGTTTCAACTTCAGACCCAGCAAAGTGGTGACACCAGGGGGAGCAATGCTATGGCTGACACCAGGACCGGAAGCACCGATCACCTTCCCCCTCCCCTGGTGCTGAACAATCTGTAGAGACCATGACCCTGAACACAACCCTAACTCCCTTAGTCACCATGATTAATAATTTTTCCCTGAAAAACCCATCCCCTGGAAGTCATTAAGGAGCTAGATCTTTTTTGAGCATTGGCTCACCTGTCTCCAGACATGGGCTGCTTCCTGAAAATAAACCGTTACTTCCTTGGCTGCAAGCTCCTGTTCGTGTCTTAATTGGGCTTTGATGCACACAGGAAGCTGTCCCCTTTAGTCTGATAGCACATATGCTCCTAGTACCACTTTATAATCTTTTTCATTATGAGATAGGAATTTAGGTTTGAATGTCTCCATATACTTTTAATTGGAGTTTTCCATTTTGTTTGATAATTTATTAATCAGAATATATGCTATTGATATCAGCATAGGTTGTTATGGAAATAGTGGAGATGTCACAAACTCAGTGTTATAGCACCATTCTGAAGAAAGAATAAATATGTAGCTAATAAAGAAAAACTTGCTTTCATTCAAATACATATAATAATTAGAAAAAGGGCCATATGCAAATTTTAAAAGAAAAATTTATACTGATGACTATTTCTTCAGAATTTAATGGAAGGAAAGAGTTTTTCATAACAGCTATACACATTTATGTTGGTTTCATGCTTATAATCAATCAAAACAAGGTAGTTACACAGTAATGACTAATGTGGTAATGATGAGATTCTGAAGCCAGTAATTGAATATGCATCACTGGCTTTTCATATATAAATTTCCTCCCATACAGATGATGGTGGTCTGAACCAGGACAGTAGCCCTGGAGATGATAATAAGTGGTAAAGATGATAAAATTTTTCCTCTATACTCTTAAAGTCTCTGGATGGGCCTAAGAATTAAACTGACATAAGACAGATTAACAGAAAAAAACAAAGCATTACTGTTTCTTTATATTTCTATATAACACTGTAGTTAACAGAAGTATCATAATAAAATGAGAGAAAAGATCCCTATGTTGCGTTTGCAAGCTTATAAGAAGCAAAAAAAAAAATCAAGATTTAAACTGATAAGAACAGATAACTACACTTGATCTTAGCCATAAGGCCGAGATTTTTAAAATATCCAGATTTAAATACAGCAGCAGATCTTCCTTACCTGGGTACTTAACAAACAGTTTCGGATAAGAATGCAACTAATAGATTTGTCTCTAATCTACAATTCCGCTATAACTCTCTGGTGGATATTGATCTGTTTCCTTTACTCCAGGATAAAAAAATGCATATTTTTGTAAGCTCTGTATTCAAATGAATGTAAATATCTGAAAGTTTTACAGATCCAGTTATAGCATTTAGCCACTTTGTCTAGAATGGCTACATTAATATACAGGTCAATTTATCCCCTGAAGGAAAATGTAGATTTGCTAAGTGTTTGGCATTTCCTTTACTTAAGTATCAAGAAGGTGGGGAAATGAATAAAGGCACACCCATTAGGAACTCTGCCTGGTGGCTTGGCATCAGAAACTTTTTTTTCAAGTTATTTAGCAGAATTAGTCAGAAATATTCACTGAAATCTGTCCTGGGTATATAATCCTATAATAAACACAGTGGAAAGAATGACTAGGCACTGTCCTTTCCCTGAAGTATCATATGCCAACTGGATATGTAGACATGATTTAATAAAGGAGCATAAGGCATTCAGAAAGGTTTTCTTCATCTTATTAATGGCACCCCCATTTGCTCAGTTCAAAAAATTGGAGATATTCTTGATTACTCTCTGTCACCTGACATCCAACCCATCAATGAATTCCACTGGCTCTACCTTACAAACATATTCAGTATCCACCACTTATTATCATCTCCACAGCTCCTTTCCTGGTTCAGACCACTATCATCTGTATGGGAGGAAAATTTTTCCTCTATACTCTTAAAGTCTCTGGATGGGCCTAAGAATTAAACTGACATAAGACAGATTAACAGAAGAAAAGCAGAAGAGTTTTCTTTTTATTTTTTTATGTGTACATGGGCAACCTCATGAGAAAAATGAAGCTCCAAAGAGGCAGTTAAAATTGAACACATGTACTGAGTTGGACAAAGTTTAGTAAATTGAGAAAATGTGGTGTAGCACGGGAGCCCCCAAACCAGGGAGTTGTTTAAGTGTTCATGGTATTTTGGGAAAAGAAAAACACCACCACCACCACCACCACCAACAACAACAACAACAACACGGAGGGTGGAGGAGCAGCCGATGTGGACATGTCATTTATTAATCACATTACAGGGGAGTGCACCCACAGCAGCAGGTCGGTGTGAGAAAGGCCGCACCTCCTCTAGTCTGAGGCTTGTTAAAAGAGGTCCCAGACAAAGGAGGCACAGGTCCTATGTGTGACTTTAAACTACATGACCTCAGTGTGTGCGTGCAGAGGGAAAAGGTTGAGAAGCAGTCACAGGACAAGGAGCTGCTACCAAAAGGAGATAAGAAGGGAGTTATGATCCATTCCCATACCAAGACACATTCTTTCTGGCCAGTGGCCCCCTGGTCAGCCCTTATCACAGGTAGTGGGAGAGCCCTGTATTGAACGCACATGTGGCAAGGCAAAGGGGCTTAGGTTGGTGTGTTTAATTGGGCGTAGTAGTGGCAAGGAAAATAAAGATTAGTTAAGCAAGGTTCGTTTGTAAAGATTTCTCTGCCTCAACTACCTGTCTTTGGAAATTGGAATTTGCTTCTGGTATAGGGAGAACATCTTTCACATGGGAATTTACTCGCCCGTCCTTGTTTCTTTTTTTTTTTTTAAGAAGAAGGGTCAGAGTGTCCTTGTTGCATCTGCTTTTCTTTCCAGTGTCTTTAACTAAAAATAGCCAATATGTTAAAGTGGCTTATTTGGGGGCATGAACATTCTTAATCCCTTCCCATCTTTCACCTAAACTACGGCAATAGCCTCCTTGGTGTCCTATCTGCTTTATTCTACTCTCTCTGTAGTCTCTATATGCCATATAACAGCCAAAGTAACCTTTTAAAACTACATATCAGGTCACTTCACTCTCCTGTTGAGAATACCCTGAAGGGTTCTTGTCATATACAAATAAAACCAAACTCATTACCACAGATTTGCAGGCCCTACCAGTCCTTTCCTCTATGAATTTCTCTAACCTCATCTCCTAACACTTTCTTTTCCTTCAATAATTTCCAGTCACACTAGCCTTCTTTGTGTTCTCAAACATGTCACACTTGAGAGACTGAATACGCAAACAGACAACGGCCAGACTATGTATAAAAGTACAACTCTGCCACACAGTCTGCAGAAACTAGCCCAAGAAACCAACTTACTTTCTATAAGTAGACTTGAGGAAGTCAGACTAATATCTTTCTCAAATTATCTAGGAAGCCAAACAATACTCTCTGTAACAATGAGCCTCAAACTGCCAGGAATTGATTATCAACTGACAGCTTTTCTAATTTTTGGCCCAACTTCCAAATGTGGACCAAACATAGAAAACCAGATTCATATCTGTAAGCAATCACATAAGACATGCTGCTTCTAGTTAGCCTTCCTACAGTTCCCCCATGCCAACAGCCTCTAATCAGGGCATATCTGAAACTATGCCATTTTCCATGATGAACCTTTTCTATTCCTTGCCTGCCTTTGAGTCTCTGCCAAATGCAAGTAATGGTGGCTGACTCCCTCAGTATAAAAAGCTCTGAATAAATAGCCCTTTGCTTGTCGTCATTTGGGTTGTTTCATTTATTTTCAAATGATCATTTGTGCTTCAAAATCTTGGCACTTCCTGTTCTTTCTGCCTGGAGCACCCTTCTTTTTTGCATGGTTTGCCCACTTTATGAATTCAAGTCCCTGTCGCAAAACAATGTCCTCAGAGAGGCCTCCCCTGGTCACCCTATCTAAAATACTCTTCTGAGAAAAACTTATGCTAATCACTGATGTTCAAAAATGTGTGTCTGGAAGTATTCTACAGGAAGCTACACCCTTGCGCAAAAGGTGTATAAGAACCAGGTGAGTCCAGGAGCATAATACTTTCTAGAGTACCTATGGGAATACTGACATTTACGAGTCCTGTGCTCCTAGAAGGCAGTGTAGAGGATGAATATATATTTTCCTTCAACCCTTCTAGGTTCTAAGCTCAGTCTCTAACAAAAGACAGATTAATAAGAAAAAGCCATACACATTTATTTAATAGAAGTTTTATATGATACAGGAGCCTTCATATGGAAATGAAGACACAAATGAAACAGTTAAACCTGAGTGTTCTTATACTGGGTTTGATGAAGAGTGGAAAGTCTTAGAAAATGTGATAAGACCAAAAGGCCTCATGAGGCAAGGGTAGTAAACTGGGGAAACTTAGCAAGACCCATTTGATAAGATTCCTTTCACCTTTAGAGGTAAGAACGCTCCATTTCATTGGGTATAGTGTGGACACCTCTTTCATGACAGTATTATGACCTGATTCAAGGAAAGGTCAGTGAGTGCTTCCTGAATTATCATTTCTCAAAGTCCTTCAGCTTAAAATATTCAATACAGGAGGGTTCAGAAGATGGCTGTGAAGTAGGTGGGAGCTAAACCCTCTTGCTGGTGCACCCAAATGGAATACCTAGATGATCTGAACTGGGTGATCAGCCAACGAAATTCCAGCTTATTTGAAGTTTGGAAGCCAAAGATTGCAGAGGACAACAGAAAACAGACGGTAAGGAGGTTTTGCAGGTCTTCAGGAAGGTCCCTGGGTCCTGTGCCATGGATGCATCAGTGGCAGTCCCTGGCCCTGTGCCAGGGACCACGGCTACCTCAGGAGCTTTGGAGGAGAACCGGCTCAGGGATTATAACTTGCCAGCTCCCTCCCCTCCCAGAGCAGGGAAGTCACAGACCTGTACCTGTAGAGACCAGGTCGCTGGGCAGGGGCAGACACACAGCAGGCTGTGCACCACAGCTGAGACAGCAGTTGCCGACTGGGACAATACTAGAGAAGCTGGGGAGCTGGGCGATACCGGGAGATGGGAGAAGAGAAGGGCTGTGAATGACCATGACCCAGATGGTTCCGCGAATGGTCTGAGTTGGGCTGAGTGAAAATTCTGGCAATTGTTAGGAAATGTCGCCCACAAACCAGGGGAATTCACTCAAGAAAAGGCTCTCAGCCACTGTGCAAGGACCTCTGGTGCACTGCAACGGAGCCAGCTGGGACAGAGAAGGAGGAGAAGGTATATAAATTGCTCCAAATAAGGGCACCCCAAAGACTGATCAAAGTGGGGCAACTGGGGCCAAAGAGGTAGCTGTCCCCAGAGAGACTTCATTTAGTAGAGGAACTAAACTGCCCAAGAAGGACTTTGCACGTGTGCAGTGCCCAAGCCAGCAAAGAGTGAGAAGGGGTGCAAGTTGCTCCCACTTTGTGCACCTCACAGACTAATCAAAGGGCTGCACACCATGGAGGATCGAAGGTGCCAGCCTGACGCATAGGACAGTGTGGGCCTTGCAGCCCTCTGAGGGCTCAGCTAGAGGCTGTAAACCCAGGAAAATGGCAGCCCAGACACAGCCCCCATCCTGCAGAGCCACAGGAGAGAAAATAAAAAACCAGAAAACAAAACATGGAGCCCAGCCCCCCTCTGACTGCAGCATCAAGGGAGACCAGCGGAACCTGTTTGGTGGGTTTAAAGTTAGCAGGAGGCTTTTTTTTTCTTTCTTTTTTCCTTTTTTTTCTTATTCTTGCAAGTGTAAGACAGTAAGACCTGGAGCTCTGAAAGGAACAAAGGCAGATCCAGAGATAGGTCAGAAAGCCAACACGAACAACTAAGAAAAATTTCACTTTGATATCATTCAGAACTTGCATTTAATTATTTATTTATTTATTTATTATTTTAATGTTTTAATTTTTCTTCCTTATGTTTAGTTTTCTTTGTTTTCTTTGTTTGATTTCATTGTTTGACTTGTTTTCCTGTTCTACCTTTCCTATTACATTTTAATTTCTCTTCTGACCCTGAACCCATATTCCAATAACACACTACTCTTGGCCTTTCAATTTTTTTAAATTTTAAATATTGCTTGTTTTCGTATTGTTGTTCCAAATCCCACATAGCACCCGACCCAGGTTTTGTTTGTTTGGCCCATTCACTCTCTTCCTGAGCTTTATTACTGTTGTGGTTAATGTTATTTTCGCCCACACTACCCCAAGTTTCTATCACTTACTCTCACTATATTTCATCATCTAACCTCACATAGGCCTTCTGCTTTCTGAAGTCAGCTCACATTCTCCCCCTCCCCAATAAGAGTATTATTTCTTTTTCACCCTTTATATAAAGGGGTTAGTTGGGAAATTATCACACTTATTTATTGTTGGGCACTTATGTTGCTTCCAATTCTTGGCTATTGTAAATTGTGCTTCTAAGAACACTGGGGTGCATAGGTTCTTTTGAATTGGTGTTTCAGAATTCTTAGGGTATAACCCCAGCAGTGGAATCACTGGGTTGAAAGACAGTTCCATTTTTAGTTTTTTGAGGAAATTCCAAACTGTTTTCCACAGTGGCTACACCAGTCTGAATTCCCACCAACAGTGCACCAGGTTTCCCTTTTCTCCACATCCCCGCCAGCACTCATTGTTTGTTGACTTGGTTGTGATGGCCATTCTGTCTGGTGTGAAGTGGTATCTCATTGTGGTTTTAATTTGCATCTCTCTGTTAGCTAGTGATGCTGAGCATCCTTTCATGTGTCTCTGGGCCCTTTCTATGTCCTCCTTGGAGAAGTGTCTGTTCAGGTCCTCTGCCCATTTTATCATTGAAATGTTTGTCTTCCTAGAGTGGAGTCATGTGAATTCTTTATATATTTTGGAAATCAAACCTTTGTCTGAGGTATCATTGGCAAATATATTTTCCCATACACTTAGTTCCCTTTTGATTTTGCTGATGTTTTCTTTAGCCGTGCACAAGCTTCTTATTTGGATGAAGTCCCATTTATTTATTATTTCCTTTACGTCCCTTGCTCTAGAGGACATATTGATGAAAATATTGCTAGGTGGAATATCTGAGATTTTCCTGCCTATGTTCTCCTCTAGGACTTTTGTGGTGTCACAGCTAATATTTAAGTTTTTTATCTACCTTGAATTTATTTTTGTGTGTGGTGTAAGTTGGTGGTCGAATTTCTCTTTTTTTGCATATAACTATCCAGGTCTGCCAAAATCATTGTTTGAAGAGGCTATTTTTACTCCATTTTATGCTCCTGCTCTCTTTCTTGAATATTAATTGACCACAAAGACATGGGTTTATTTCTGGGCTCTCCATTATGTTCCACTGATCTATGTGCCTGTTCTTATGCCAGTACCAGATTGTTTTGATTACAGCGGCCTTATAATATAGTTTGATGTCAGGTATTGTGATCCCCCCTACTTTGTTCTTCTTTCTCAAAATTGCTGCAGCTATTTGGGGGTCGTTCATGATTACATATAAATTTTTGAATTGTTTGTTCTATATCTGTGAAATATGTCATTGGTATTTTAATAGGGATTGCAATGAATCCATAAATTGCTTTTGGTAGTATGGACATTTTGATGATGTTAATTTTTCCAATCCATGCATGTGGTAAATGCTTCCATTTATTTGTGCCTTCCTTAATTTCTTCAGTGTTGTGTAGTTTTCAGAGTGTAGGCCTTTAATCTCCTTGGTTAAATTTATTCCTAGGTACTTTATTTTTCTTGTTGCTATAGTAAACAGGATTTTCCCCCTGATTTCTGATTCTGATATTTCACTGTTGGGGTACAAAAATGCCTTCGATTTCTGAATATTGACTTTGTATCCCACTATATTGTCAAATTCACTTATTAGGTTGAGTAGTTTTTTTTGGTGGAGTCCATAGGGTTTTCTATGTACACTAACATGTTACCTGCAAACAATGACAGTTTTACTTCATCCTTTTCAATTTGGATGCCATTTATTTATTTTTCTTGCCTGATGGCTGGAGCTAAGACTGCTAATACTATCTGTACTTAGTACTGTTATTTACTTTCAGCCTCTGTCGGTCTTTTGTTCTGATGTGGATTTCTTGTCCATATACTGCCATATATGTATATGCTGGACATGTTTTCTTATCTGTTTGCCTACTCTATGTCTTTTAATTGGAGCATTTAATCCATTTACATTTAAAGTTATTATTGATAGGTATTTATTCATTTTTCCTTTTTGTACTCATGTTCCTCTCTCTCTTACTTTTTTTCTTCATTTTCTTAAAACAGCCCCTTTAACATATCTTCCATTGCTGGTTTGGTGGAGGTATATCCTTTTAACCTTCTTTGCTCTGGGGAACTCCTTATTTTGCCTTCCATTTTAATTGAGAGCCTTGCTGGGTAGAATAGTCTTGTTTGCAAGCCTTTACTTTTCATTACTCAAAATATTTCTTGCCATTCCCCTCTGGCTTGTAGTGTTTCTGTGGAGCAGTTAGCTGCTAGAGGTATCAGGGCTCCCTTGTATGTTACTTCCTGTTTCTCCCTTGCTACCTTTAAGATTCTCTCTATCCTTGATATCTGTCATTTTAATTGTGATGTGTCCTGCAGTAGGTCTCTTTGGGTTCCTCTTGATTGGGACCCTCTGTGCTTCCTGGACTTGTGCGATGTTATCCCTCCTCAAATTTGGGATGTTTTCCACCTTACTTTCTCAAACAGGTTTTCTATCCCTTGCTTCTCATATTTCTAATGTATGGATATTATTATGTTTCATGTTGTCCTGCATTTCCCTTAGCCCTTCTTCATTCTTTTTGAGCCTTTTTCATTTTCCTGCTCTTTCTGGGAGTTTTTTTTCTACCATGTCCTCCAGCTTGCTGATTCGATCCTCTGCTTCAAACTAGCCTGCTTTTAATTCCTTCTATTGTGTTCTTCAATTCAGAAACTGTGTTCTTCAATTCAGAAATTGTATTCTTCATTTCCTTTTGGTTCTTGTAGATAGTTTCCATGTCCTTCTTCATGCTGATATAGTTTGCAGTAAGTTCCTTGTAGTTTCCCTGTAGTTTTTTGTAATTCTCACTGAGCTCACTGAGTTCATTGCACTTCCTTATAACCATTGTTTTGAACTCAATATCTGATAATTTACTTGTCTCTAGTTCATTTAGTAGCCTTTCTTGGATTCCTCCTTTCCTTTTGATTAGGGGTTGTTTCTTTGTCTTCCCATTATTTGGTTGCCAGAGGAAAACCACAAAGCCCAGGAAACAAATGCACCACCACAAGAATAACCACCCCCTGTAATCCCACTCTCATCTGCAAATGAACCAATATTAATAAGGCTGTAAAGAGATTAATACTATTATAAGAAAGGAGAGAAATAAACTCTAGTATAAAATCTAGTGACTTAATATACACCAGCTTGATGGACAAGAATTGAATGTTACAACCTATATAGTAAAGAAAATATCATTAATCACAGAGAAGACCACAGTGGATTCCATCTTGGTAGCCTCTAGTATTTACCACCATTTTTTCTTTCTGGGTCCACTTCTAGTGATGTCAGATTTTGACCTTGTCTGACCTTAGACAGTCTGTTCGAGATTTCCAGGGATCTCCTGTCTGTGGCTGTCTCCTTTAGTTGTTAATCCAGTCACTCTGTGCTCTGTACTAAGCAGTCAGGCTTAAGCTCCATAGGGCAGAGCAGAATCCCTCCTGTGCTTGGGGTTAATGTTTCCCCTCAGGCTGTTGCTGCTCAGAGTGGAGCAGTCTGTGTGAGCTCGATGGCTGCTGCCTTATGGGGGATGATTCATTACCAGGATCCTGGAGGCTATTCTCTAAGTTCTCTCCCCAAAGTCTCCAACCCCAGTCTCTCTTCAAGAACCTCTAGTCTACCCTGCCCCCCCTTTGCAGGGATCTACTGTCTGTGGCTGCCACTCTTCACTCATCAGTCAGGCTTAAGCACCACGGGGCCAGGGCAGAGACCCTCCTGGGGGTGAGGCTACCGTTTCCTGTCAGCCTACCACTGTTCAGGGGAGTGGTCTGCCTGAGGAAGATGGCTGCTGCCTTATGGGAGATGACTCAGCACTGGAAGCCCAGCAGCTACTCTCTCAGTTTTCTCCCCAAAGCCTCCGTCCCCAGTCTCTCCTCGGGCATCTCTAGCCCACTCTGCCCCCACCTTTGCCAGAGCCCAGGGTAAGTGGCTGCAAATGAAAATTTATGGTGTTTGTTCTTTAAATGTCCCTTTCAGTCTCCAGCCACCCATCTCTGGCAGAGAGCAACCCTGCCTGTTACCTGTGTACTTTTTAGGCTCTGGTGCTATAGGTTTCGTATCCCTGCTTATGGTTTAGACCCCACTCTTTGCAGGGGGACCCAACTGGCCACTTAGATGCCCCTCTGACACTGCTGCCTGAGGGTACCCAGCTTTTCTTCTCGCATCTCTGCTGCTCTCCTTACCAGTTTGGTTGTGCTGAACTGATTCTTCTGTCTCTCTGAGGTTATAAGTCTTCTCTCTTGCTATTGTTCAGTTGTTTGTTCTAGGTGATTTATCCACAATTTAGTTGTAATTCCAGATTTGTTCTGGGAAGAGATCAGTGTGACTTCCATTCACTCCTCTGCCATCTTGATCTCCTGCAAAGTATACATTCTTTTCAAACACACATGGATATCCAGTCTTCAAAGATAGACCACCTGGTGGGACACAAAACTAGCCTCATAAAATTGAAGAAAATTGAAATCATATCAAGCATCTTCTTGGATCACAATGGCTTGAAACTAGAAACCAAACTCAAGGCAAAAGCCCAAACACATGCAAACACATGGAGGCTGAATAACATGTTATTAAATAGTGAATGGGTTAACAGTGAAATCAAGGGAGAAATCAAAAAGTATCAGGAAACAAATGAAAATAAACACACAATGAACCAAAACTTGTGGGACATGGTGAACATAGCCCTGAGAGGGAAGTTCATAGCAATACAGGCCTACCTAAAGAAGATAGAAGAAATTTCAAATAAACAACTTAACCCCACGTCTGCAAGAAATAGAAGAATAACAACAAACAAAGCCCAGAGTGATTAGAAGGAAGTAGAAAATCAAGATCAAAGCAGAACTAAATGATATAGAGACTAAAAGAACAATTCAAAGGATCAATAAATTGAAGATCTGGTTCTTTGAAAAGATAAACAAAATTGACAAGCCTTTAAGCAGACTTATCAAGGAAAAAAAGAGAGGACCCAAGTAAATAAAATCAGATATGAAAGAAGAGAAATTATAATAGATACCACAGAAATGCAAAGGATTGTAAGTAATTACTATGAACAACTCTATGCCAAGAAATTGGACAACCTGGACAGAATGGATAGATTTCTAGAAACATACAATCTTACAAAACTGAATCAAGAAGAAGCAGAAAGCTTGAATAGGCTAATAACAACCAGTGAAATTGAAGTAGTATCAAAAAAATCCCCTGCACACAAAAGCCCTGGACCAGATGGCTTTGCAGGCTAATTTAACAAACATTCAAAGAAAAACTAACTCTTATTCTTCTCGTACTATTCCAAAAAATTCAAGAAGAGGGAAGATTCCAAAATTCTTTTTATGAGGCCAGTATTATTCTAACTTGAATCCAGATAAAAACACAACAAAGAATGAAAATTATAGGCCAATATCTCTGATAAATATAGATGTAATCCTCAACAAAATATTGGCAAATCAGATCCAGCAATACATTAAAAACTTCATACATCATAATCGAGTGGGATTCATTCCAGGGATGCAAGGATGGTACAATATTCGCAAATAAATACATGCAATACACCACATAAATAAATAAAGGACAAAAATCACATGATCATATCAGTAGGTACTGAAAAAGCGTTTGATAAATTCCAGCACCCATTTATGATAAAAACACTCAGCAAAGTGGGAGTAGAGGGAGCATACCTCAACATAATAAAGACCATATATGAGAAACCTACTGCCAACATCTTACTCAATGGGCAAAAACTAACACTTTCCCCTTAAGATCAGGAACAAGACAAGTGTGTCCACTTTCACCACCCTTGTTCAACACAGTACTGAAAGTTCTAGCCACAGTGATCAGACAAGAAAAACAAATGAATGACATCCAAATTGTAAAGAAAGAAGTAAAACTGACATTATTTGAAGATAACAAGTTAGTGTACATAGAAAATTCCATAGTCTCAACCAAAAAATTACTAAACCTAATATGTGAATTTAGTAAAATAGCAGAATACGAAGTCAATATTCAGAAATCACTGGCATTTTTTGCACACCAACAATGAACTATCAGAAAGAAAACCTAGGAAACGATCCCATTCACTATGGCAACAAGAAGAATAATGTTCCTAGGAATAAATTTAACCAAGGCAGTAAGAGACCTGTACTAGAAAAACTATAAAACACTGAAGAGAGAAACTGAGGAAGAGAGAAATAAATGGAAACATATAGCATGCTCATAGATTGAAGAATTAACATCATTAAAATGTCCATAGTACCCAACGCAATCTATAGAGTCAACACAATCCCTATTAAAATACCAATGACATAGTTCACAGATATAGAACATTTCAAAAACTTATATGGAAACAAAAAAGACCAAGAATAGCCTCGGTAATTTTGAGCAAGAAGAACAAAGTAGGAGTGATCACAATACTTGATATCGAAATGTATTACGATGCCACTGTAATCAAAACACTCTGGTATTGGCATAAGAACAGATACATATATCAATAGAAGACAATAGAGAAGTAAACCCATGTCAATATGGTCACTTAATATTTGACAAAGGGGGCATGAGCATACAATGGAGTAAAATTAGTCTCTTCAATAAATGCTATTGGGAGATCTGGACAGCTATCTGCAAAAAATAAAATAAAATAAAACTAGACCATACACCATATACCATACACCAGAATACACTCAAAATGGAAAAAATATTTAAATACAAGTTCTTATACCATAAAAGCCCTAGAGGAAAACATAGGCAGTAAATTTCAGATAACCCACATAGCAATATTTTTGCCTATATTGTTCTGAAGGCAAGGAAAATAAAGAAAAAATAAACAAATGGGACTACATCAAATTAAAAATCTTATGCACAGTTAAAGAAACTATCATCAAAATGAAAATGGAACCAACTGTGTGGGAGAATATATTTGCCAATGATATGTTAGGCAAGGGATTCATCTCCAAAATATATAAAGAACTGATTTGACTCAATGCCGGGAAGACAAAAAATCCAATTAAAAAATAGGTGAAGGACCTGAATAGACACTTCCCTGAGGATATACCGATGGTTCATAGACATATGAAAGGATGCTCAACATCACTACCCATCACAGAGATGTAAATTAAAACCATAATGAGATATCACCTCACACTTGTTAGAATGGCTGTCATTAATAAATCAACAAATAACAATTGCTGGTGAGGACATGGATAAAAGAGAACCTTACCATACCGTTAGTGGGAATGCAGACTGGTGTAGCCACTGTGGAAAACAGTATGAAATGTCCTCAAAAAACTAAAAATGGAACTGCTTTTTGACCTGGCAATTCCACTGCTGGGAATATACCCTAAAAATCCAGAAACACCAATTCAAAAGAACTTATGCGCCCCAATGTTCATAGCAGCACTCTTTACAATAGCCAAGTTCTGGAAATAGCCCAAGTGCCCATCAGTAAATGAGTGGATCAAAAAACTGTGCTTCATTTACACAATGGAATACTATGCAGCAGAAAGAAAGAAAGAAGGAACTTCCATCCTTTGCAACAGCATGGTTGGAACTGGAGACTATTTTGCTAAGTGAAGTAAACCAGACGGTGATAGACAAACACCATATGATCTCACCTATAAGGGAGATCTAAGAACAAATAAACTAACAAGCAAAATAGAACCAAAGACATAGAAACATGGAACAGACTGATAGCTGCTGGAGGTGGGGAGGGATTATGGTGGAAAGAAAGGGAGAAGATCAGTCAAAAAGCATGTGTGAATGACCCATGGACATGGACAACAGTTTAGGGATTGACTGTGGGAGCAGGGGGTGGGCGAAGCAGAGGACAGCAAAGGTGAAAAAATTGGGATAACTATAATAGAATAACAATAATAATTTTAAAATAAAAATTAAAAAGATGTTTTGATGAAAATGGTAAAAGTTCTTTTTAAATAAGAAATTTCACAGAATCATTTACAGTCTCCTTTAGCTTGATATTTTTCACAAGGTCTTTGGCTCTGCAACCAGGAATTGTTTTCTCAAAGGTGTTTTTGGTATCTTAAAATGCACAGTTGGAGACTGTAATTTCACATTGCAGTTAGTTTTTCACACTAACGTACAAACATACAAATTTCTTGTCATTAACTCTCACTCATATACAAATTTCTTGTCATTAATTTGTAGACACAAAACTGTGGGGAACAGCCCTGCCTGGTATAGCTCAGTGGATTGAGCATTGGCTTGAAAGCCAAAGGGTTGCTGGTTCAATTCCCCAAGCAAGGCACATGCCTGGGTTGTGGGCCAGGTCCCCAGTAGGGGGCATACGAGAGGCAACCACATATTGATGTTTCTTTCTCCCTCTCTTTCTCCCTCCCTTCCCCTCTATCTTAAAAAAACAAACTATGGGGACCAGTTTGAAACCCATGTCAATAGTGAGAAATGGTGAAATTTCTGACTAAAGTAGTTGCCATAATAATGGAGAAAGCCTGCATTTCAAGGTGCCATCTGGAAGGTGGGCAGTCATCTATCTCATCCCTTCTTTGAATTAGCGCAAAGGACCTTACTTCAAATCCACAGCTACCTACACACTCTGATTGGCAGAATCAAAATGACTGATATCTTGAAAGGCAGAGCCCATGTTTGCTGACATGCCTAAGAGCCTCACCCCCACCACCTTACAAATACAGCAGCAAAAAATCACTAAACCATGCAATAATGTGCCATGGTAATTACCAAGTGGGGATGGAGAATTTTTCTCAAAATATGATTAACTAAATGAATATTTTAGTTGGCAAAATGTAATGGAGATACCAAGATAGTTACAGATCAGCATGTGGCTACCCTCTGCAAATAGAAGGCCCACTTTCTTGGCTCTGCTAGTCATTTACCAGCAGAATTGACGACTCTGGGGTTGTATCCAGTCATCCATATAATCCTGATTATCCCATCACAACAATAAAAAGAGGTTCTTTGCATTAAAAAAAGAAGGGCCAGAGCTTGAATTTAAGAAATAGTAAGGTAAAACCAATAGTATTTTGTGATTAACTAAAATTAAGAGAAACAGGGAAAAGTCAAGAATTGCATTGAGATTTCTAATATTCAAGAATGGTAGAATTATGTTATTCAAAACATCAAGCATATTTCTATTTTAATTCAAATATTTATTGATCAACTACTATACATAGAACACATGTAAGAAGGAAGGATGGGGGTAGGGAATTAAGTTAAATGGGAGGTTCCTGGACAACATCAAATTGAGACAATTAATAAGTAGTTGATAATGTGGGCCTGAAATTTAAGGAAGAAGTTGATATTGAAAGAAGATTTGAAAACCATTAGCATGTAGTTTATTACTGAAGCAATGGGAGAACATGTAAAATAGAAAAACAAAACTAAATAAAAATGGCTGGAGAGACAGGAAGAAAACTAGGGAAAAAGTGAGGTCTCAAAAGGTGAAACAGTACAGCACTTTAAAAAAAAAGGAGAAACTGGTTATCAAGAACAAATTGTAGAAAGGTAAACTGGTGCATGCATTTGGCAAATGAGGATATCCTTGGTGGTTTTAGCAAAAAGAGTAGAGTAGTGGAGGGAACAATAAATTATGTAGTCCTCATAATTAATCTATTTCAAAGGAAGCCAATAATAGATTTCAATTTCTTTGTTACTGGCTGATACATTTCACTTTGAAAGATTAATGACCATTTAAGATTTAAGATCCATTTTGATTGGAACCTCTGGAGAATACACTTTTTAATGAAATAGATGGTCTTCAGAGGTTTCCAGTCAGATGGAGACATGGGCAGACAGGGCTTACCTCCTCACACCACCACATGAAAGTTACAAATAAAATATAGAATAACCATCACTCAGGAACATCATAAATAGAATTGAATGGAAGTCTGACAACTATGGAATTGAAGAAACCACATCCATCCAGACTGGTAGGAGGGGCACATGTGGATAAAAATTCAAGAGGTATATCCTTGAAGTGAGGAGTCCCAGACACAAACCAGGACCCCCAGCCCAGGGTTCCAGTGCCAGGAAGATAAGTCCTCACAACTTCTGGCTGCAATATCCAGCAGGGATTGAATCGGTGGAGCCCTAAGCAGTTCCCTTTAAAGAACCCACACACAGACTCATCTATTGAGACTCACTCCCTCTGAGCCCTAGCACAGGGGTAGCAGCTTTAATGGCCCCAGTGGTATACAGGGAGAGACTGAAGTGTCTGGCATCAAGGTGAGCAGAGGCCATTGTACCTTTGCTGAGACCTCCCCCCTCAGAGCTGGCAGGCTGGTGCCATATCTGAGATTCTACTAACCTGGCTAACACTGTAACCCACCTTGGAGATCCACAGAGGCTCCAGCCCACCCAACTTAAGGGCCCACCCAAGCGGATTTTCCATAAGAATGGCTGG
>PVJD01015579.1:0-24358 GCA_004026545.1 Mormoops blainvillei
ACCACAAGCTCCCAAATCCGCTGAATCATCTAAGCTGCCGAATGCAGCCCCAAATTCAATAAGGGTGGAAAAGTATGCAAATATTTGAACTCCCTACCTCCCTCCTAGAAGGAGCAAAGAAACAGCAAAGAACAGTATTTGATCAGTTTGATGGCACTGGCCAACTGAGTGTGAAGCGAAGAGCAGCGGGAGAGAGGGCTGACAAAGCAGGAGCTGAGATTTTAAACAGTCACGTGATAGGGATTCAGTGGAGCCTGAGCACTGGGCCAAGTCACAGGACTGCAAGGATAGGGCCGACGTGGAGGCAAATGATCGTCAATGGTGAGTGCAGGCATGGGGAGAAGGAGCCGTGTCAGAAACAGGGTTTATTCAAACATTTCTCAAAGCCTTACTGGGAGGCTTTCTGGAAATGAACCCTCTTCTCCCTGAGTCATGGTATGCACCTAGTTATGACCTGTAGTGCTAATTTCCAAATTCCTACCTAGGATGAGGCCGGTGGGGTGACGTGGTCCCTGGTCGGGCACAAGAGCCGCGTTTCCCTGATTCACGGCCTGCAGTTATTGAATAGCTGCTTTTAAATTACTTCTAGCTCTGGCACGTTCAGATTGTCAGCTAAATTTGCCTTCATCCTCCTTCCAGAAAACGCTCATACTTAAACTTTTATCCCCCATCCCTAATAATAAACCTCCCTTAATTCTACTTCCTCCTGAAATTTCTGCCCTGTGTTTGCGTTTCAGAAACTTTTAGAAAAAGATCTACGCTTGTTTCCTCGGTGTTGTCTCCTCCCACTCATTGGTCAAACCTGTGTGATCTTGTTTCTGCTCCTAACATCTGACTTGACTTGATGTTTCAGACACCACCACTCCTACCTCCTCTCTGCTGTTCAGTTGTCCAATCCAATTATTCTACCTTTTCATTGGGGGGTGAGGTAGGGACTGGACGGTGAATACTAGTCCTCCTTCTCTTTAAATTCTAATTTTGTGTGGTTAATCCAAAGTGTTGGCCACATCATTTTGTTTATTTTGTTTAGTGTTTTAAGTGAATAGCTCCATTCTCTGGACTGTCATAACACCCTGCTAGCTTGGCTTCTGTGTTTCAGATCTCTTTTTGCCTCTTGAACATATGAGAACTTCAAGGTCTTGTTCACCCTGCTCTTCCCCCCTTTATTTACTACTCTGCTCTCAGCCTCTTATTGTCCTGCTTTCAATGATTATTTTAAGAGAAAGACTTCTAAATAAATGCCTGGTTCCAACCTCAGTCCGACTACAATCTCACCGTCAGCTATCTGGGGGCATTTCTCTGCAAACGGCTCACGAGTGTTTAGTGAACAAACAAATGAACAAACACCACTGATCAAAAACTAGCTAAACTCCGCACTCTGACATTCAAGGCTCTCCCTACTTTGACCTGGGCTTCACCTTCCACCACCCCTCCCAGTACGTGTTATGACTCTCATGCCAGAGTCCCTGAACCTGTTCTATTCTGGTAGCTCTGCCCCTCTGCATGAGAGCTTGATTGTTTGGGCCTTATTTGCACCGACTTGTGTCCGCCATTAATTACAAAGTGTTTCTAGAAGGGACTAGAGACTGATGAAACAATTTACCAGGTACAGTTTAAGGCGGTATTTCAACGAAAAGTAAAGTGCGCGATTGCCATCTGGTGGTAAGTGTGGGTAATTACAGGGGGAAAGAGGCTGATCTGTTCGTCGTTTGTTGATAGTCTTGTATGCTAGGTGGTAGGTACTAGATACTAAGTATACGGCAGTGAATACACCAGATAAAAACCTCTGCCCTAGTGGTGCTTCTGTTAGCCATTCTGTGGAGATACCATAGCAAAGCAAGGGTAACAGAGTCAGTACCTTAATTAGGTAGTATATGGAGGCTCGAAAAACCCAGTTACAGTCGGCCGTGTCACTGTAGTCGTCGGGATAACGAAGACTATATGAGGCTTTCTTCAAAAAGGACAGTTAAGGAACTGCAACCTGAACCAGAAACACAAGGGAAAACTTCTAAACGGTGACATCGGCAAGCAAAGAGGAAGCCCTTTGTTTCCCCTCCTGTCTTCCACAGATGGTGCATGAACCGAATCTTCAAGCAGAGCCAACAGGAAGGAGGAGGCTCGTTCCTCCGGAACTCACAAGGCCCTCTCACCTCACTTGCACGTGCAACAGCAGGACCCTGGGAGCGCCTGTCCCCGCCCTCTCCCTGGCCTGCGCTCCCCTGCACTGTGGAGCCAGGCGGGCCTTGGCAGGGAGGATGATTAGGAATCACCTAATTCCTGTGGGGTCTCAACATCTACAAAAGCCCTGCATAGTGTATAATAAAAATAAATGGCTTTACCAGGAAGGTAATTGGGTTTAAGAGCTTTATAGGTGAGATCAAACCCAGCGGCATAATCCGTGGCATCAGAGGAGAACTTCAGCCTTAAGGAGTTGGAGGCCACAAGGACTGCTGAAGCGAGGCTTTCTCCACAGAACTTTCCTGCAACAGAAGAAGATTCTGTGCTCAGAGTCTAGAAAACAGCGCCCATTCAAAGACTTAAGGAGGACTGAACTAGTTGTCGTGATTGTACAGGATTGGCTAAACCAGGGTTTCTCAACCCTGGCACTGCTGCCGTTTTGAACTGTTCTTCATGTCCAGGCTCCTGTGCCTCGTAGGATGTGTTGCCGCATCCCTGGCCTCTAACCTGTCGATGCCTGTAACTCGCCCACCAGCTGCGACAACCAAAAAAACTTCTAAGACATTGCCAAGTGTCTCCTGGGAGGCAAAATCACCTTTGGTTGGGAACCAAAGAAATCCTCCTTCATTTCTGTTTTTTATATAAGTAACTTTTCTCTCCTACTCATGAGTATCCATTTTTATTCTCAGCTGGACAAGGCAGATCATTTTCATGCCTAGAAAAGCAGCATGCTGCCTGGGAGGCCACGGGAGGTCCTGCAGCGTGTCTGCATTTCACTCCCAAGGGGCTCCAGGTCCGGCATGTGCGTGTAGGAAACCTGGGTCCGTGGGAAGCAGATGCACCAAATAAAATGCACTGTGGCCTTACAGCCATCACACAGGCTCAGATTTAGTTCTTTTCTGCTGTCGGTGCTGAGTCTCAAGAACTGGAGACAGGAAATGTGCTTACAGATGCCTCAGTGCCAGACATATTGTAACCAGGCCCCATTAAGCTCTGCTGGCACTAGTGTCCATTTGACACTGTGAAAATCCACTCACCAGTGCGTCCGTCTCCTGAAGAATATATTGACAGGTAACTGTGGTGACAGGACTCTGTGTCTAAGTGGGAAAAACTGAGCAGCACCTGCATTTCCTCTGGTACCAACAGGGCCCAGACACGCAGCCTGCAGGCAGATGCATGACGAGGGTGTTATTTCTAGACATAAAGTGGCTGTCACAGTTCACGGGCACAGTCAGACCAGAGGTGGGAGTTGGGGGAGGAGTCGCAGAGGAGGCTGCTTGCTTGCGGCTTGCTGTCGTAATATAGGCAGGGGCTTTCTGGGAAGTGCAGCTCCCCACCCCCCGCCCCCGCCCCAGACTCGCCGACCCCACTATCCTTCTCACTGCGTGAGGCTGGGAGGGAACGGGAATCAGGCTAACAGTGATGGCCAATCACGGCAGCCCTCGCCTTCCTTAACCTGGAAACGCCTGGTTCTCCCTGTGCACGCCTCCTTTGTTCGTGAAAGCTTTTCTGGCCTTGGTTTCTGGATGCCTTTTTTAAAAAATTCCTTTTAGGCACTGCTTAACCTTGACAGTCTATGGTTTCTTCTTCATTTTTCTTCCCCTGACTCCATGCTCCACTCTATTAGGTACACATAGCTCCCAGGTTCTGTCGTCAGTTTTCCCCTGTCTCTGCCCGAGCCCACTGACCAGTCTCGCGCATGCTCGCGATGTCAGCTGTCATCTCCGCATGTCTGAACCTCAGGCCTGATTTTTCTATCATCTCCTAGATATCTCCCCTGAAACTTAACACGCTGTGAGTGAAATTTCTCCGGGTGTGCACTTCTGGTCTAACCATTTTTGCACGCCCTTCTCTTAGTCTCTCCCGGTCAAAATTTTGGTGACATCCTTGATTCCTCCCTCTCTGCCCTTCATCTAAGTGGCCGAGAACTGCTAATTCTTCTTGTTTCTGTTCCCTCCTTTTCGTTCTGTGGCTCTCGCCCTAGGTCCAGCCTTCATTTCTTGTCGCTTGAACTAATGCGTAATCTCGTAAATCCACCTTGACTTGTTCTCCCTTCCAATCTATTCCCTATGCGCTGTTCTCACACCACTAAAGTATAGCTCTACTATACTTTAATATAGTAGTCTAATCTGTTTAATTAATCCACTTCCTGTTAATCAATAAAGTCCAAACTTTTTTTTTTACTGGCTTTCAAAGTTTCCGTAATTTGGCCTCAAGCTGTCTTTCTAAGAAGACCCCATCACCCATCCTGCACTTCAGTTGCCTTGATTCACTTGGTCTCTGTTACAACCTGTATCTTCCTATTTCCATCCTTTAGTTTCCATCCAGGATGACAACTGGATGGAATACGTGTTTTTATTTTCCTGTAACCCGCTTCCACCCGACAAGCCTCCACTCGTTCTTTGTCCTCGAAGGTTCAGCTTAGAAGAGGCCTGTGCTCCAAGGCCACCTCTGTCGTTCTTTCTGCCCTGAGCTCCCACAGTGCCCTTTCCCACATCGCTTGCTGTAGGTTGTCCCACAGACCCACGGCCGATTTGAGCTAAAGATGCCTCAGGAGCCATCTGGTTCAAACTGTTTTCTTTATGAATGAGGGAACTGAGGTCCAGAGGTGGGAAGGAGCTTCCCAAAGTCACAGAGCGAATTTATTGCAGTCATGCAGTGTAACGCTGGGCTGGGCTGAGTCCCCTGGATACATAAGGATACTTTCAGGGCAAGGTGTGTAGTTATTGACCACATCTGCACCGCTTCACCCTCCCCCACAAGCCTCTGATCCAAAGCAAGGCGGCAAATGTTTGCTGAATGGAGATGGAGCTCTAGGTTGACAAGATGTGAAATGGGACGGGACCCAGGGCTCCCGCTGGGTGAGGGACTGCTCTGACTGGCGCAGGACAGCTGTGGGTTTCCCAAGTGGTGGTTTTATAACGAGTGAGTGAGGACAACTCTTGCAGAGGAAGACTTTTGGTTTTAAAGGGAACCGATAATCAGAAATGCTAGATATTAAGTCATGCTTCTGGGGGAGCAGGCTGGAGAAATACCTGCCTCTGGCACTCTTTCTCTGCTTCCCTGGGAAAGAAGAAGAAAGATGCAGTTCAAGGTTTGTGGTGTCCTAACCAGTATCTCAAGAAGTCAGCATCTCCCTGGCTTAAAAGTGCAGAGGGTCTTCAAGTCAGTAGGCAACTAATGAAAATCTAATCTATGGAAAGAACAGAAGGGATAAATTGACAAAGCAGAAAGTGGCCTTTTGTTATAAGGCGATGAGTTCACTCTCTTTATTAAACAGATTAAGCAAAGGGCAGGCCATGACTAGGTGGGAGGTTGCAGAGCGAGAGGAGGTCATCTGGTCTCTGTCTCCCACTTTACGTGAGAAGGGAAGCCGCAGGTGGAAGCACCTCACCCACAGCCACAGAAGTAACACTAGGACAGCTGCCGCTTGCACCGAGGGCTCAGGGACCTGCCACTGGACCACGCATACTCGAAAGCAAACCCAAGTTCTTGCTAAACTAATTTGAATTAATCCCTTTGGGGAAAACAGAAGCCCTACTGGGGCTGGAAGCCACTAGTTAAGAAAACAGTTAAGTTTGATTTGGAGGCAGAAATGAAGGCTCAGTTAACTCGCTGGTCAGTCTAGTAGAAGGGCGTGCGTAGACCCAGGCCTTTTCAGACTTGTGGTGCCTGGACCTGGACAAGGTCTTCTCAACCACAGCAGGGCCAGCGTTTGGGCTGCATCTTTCTTTGTCACGGGGCTGCCCTTGCATTGCAGGAGGCTTAGCAGCGTCTGTGGCCTCTACCCACTGGATGCTAGTGTCACCCTCCCACCCCCTGTACTGACAACCCAAAATGTCTCCAGACATTGTCCCCTGGGGTCAGCATTCCCTGCGGTTGATAAACACCAGGCTGCGCTCTGGCTTGCCGAATTCTGCTAGCACAGTTGAGAAGCAGCGAATGCATATTCGTATGCTGTCCCACATACCGCATTTTATTCTTGTTGTAGCTTAAGGAAATATCACACCCCTTTCGTGCTACCCTAAGAATAGAAGCAGAACCCTTCTGCTCAGTGACCCCAACTTGCCTAGACTCTGCTGATGCTCTCTCTGGCCCGAGCTTCTTGACCTGACATGCTCGCTTCATTACCAATTTGGATGTGTTTTTGGATCCAGGGAAGCACTTTGCTAAGATCTGTGAAGATCCCAGGGGACCCTTGATCATCTTTCTGCACATTGGTTCTCCAGCCTCGACCACAGCCCAAACCCCAGGAAGTCACACCAGCGAGAGTCCAAGCCCCCTTCTTATTCCGGCACATGAGGGGGCCTCCTGAATCTCCCTGTAGGGAGAAAAAGCCTCCGTTACCATCACGATCAGGGCCTGAGTCCCAGAGTGTTCACTCTTTTCCCCCGTGCAGTGCTAGACGAGGGTCAGTGACATTGCTTCACCTCTGACAATTCGGACCCGGGCCTGGAAGAACAGGCAGGCACAGTCACAGCCCGTCAGTTCCACCTCCTTCGTTCCCCTCCTAGGCTGTCACGAAGCATCAGGCTTTCTTCCTTTGCCTGTCCCATCTCACAGGCTTAGAGAAGTCTTGCCCAGCAGTAAAATTGACCTCCAGTTTTGGTCAGCAGGAAGGATGGAGGGAAAATAAATTTCCTCTTATACATGAACCGGAAGCCTCTAACTGGGAAAGAGCCAGCCATTCTTGAGAGGCATCCTTGGCATTATCTGTTATTTAGTCATTTGCAAAAAAGTGGAAGACCACCTCCAAACTCACATGCCCTGGTATAAACCAGTTGTTTAAACTGCCCCTTTATTTTGACTCAAGCTCTCCTGTCACTCTTGACCTTTATTTTCAGAGTCCAGTCTTACAAAGCTGAGGGCAGCCCTGCCGGGGACCCTGTAGCCCAGCTGCTCCCACCAACCTGACACGCATCTCTCCCTCCGTCTGGGAAGCCCGCGCAGAGAAAGGTCCGCCCACTGATGGGTTTCTTTAGGGTTAACAGAGCTGCCACACACTCCTCCTGGGTCAAAATGGGGAGGTTCACTTCCTGCAAGACTTGTGGGAGGATGCCATCTAGGGGACACAGAGACGAGAGTCCCAGCAAGGCACTTTCCCCCCCTTTCTGGGTTGAAGGTACCTGCTCATTTCAGGCTGGTATCTTCTGAAAAGGTTTGAATTTCTAAGCAGCATTTGATATTCTCTGTTTTTAAACATGTTTACACCATTAAAAAAAAAAGACAGATTAAAATTTCTGTTTCCTGATTACGCAATAGAAAGTTCTGACCTCTGATTAAGGGTAGGGGCAGAGAAGTTCTTACCTTCAGTCAGGCGGCCCCAGCCTGCAGTTGTGCAAATCCGTCCAGCCTTAAATTGTTCTCCTGGCTGTGGAAGACACATGGGCCCCACAGACGGGCCTGAAATAAAGAGCGAGGCCGGGCGCGGAGGGGAGGACACCAGAAGCCACTCGTCAGCTGGCATCTAGGTAGTTCCCCCATGCTCTTGGAAAAGTTGTGATATTTCTGCCTGACACTCTAGGCGTCACTGGTCAGACGAAGAAGGACCCTCTCCTAACTCTAAATACCCCCATATCTGAAGCTACAAGCAAAAGCATTTCAGATAGAGGACCCTGCACCTCGAATCCTTGTCGCTAAGTCCTTGACCCAGAACTGTCAGGCATAGCATATGCTGTAAGGAATGTGCCATAGAACAGAATTTATGGAGAACATGGAATAGATCATTCAGAGTGAGCCTGAAATGTTTACCAAAATGGAAGGTGCCAGCCATCTTCAGAAGAGCAATATCATAGTCCATTGGTTTCTTGGTGGTGAAATGCGGGTGTATGATGGCGTTTTCAATGGTGAGGGTTTGCTCTCCTGGCTCTACATGGCTCAAGTCATGTTTTCCAGCAGTAACATTCAAAGTTGATGCAGTGTTTCTGTGAAGAGGAAGTGGTAAAAGGACTTGACTTCCTGGAGCCCCTGAGTACATTTGCAACGGGTGACAAATGGACCTCTTCAGAATGGCACGGAGGGATCGCGGGGGGCCGTGGCTGCTGAGCAAAGAAAGTGGGAACAATTCCGCCACTTCGCGGAAGTGCAGGAGTTCTCAGTGCAAGTGGGCGAGCAGTAGAGAATGGCCTCGTGGAGTCAACGATGTAATAAATGAAATGCTTTGCAATGCTATTTGTAGAATATCTAAAGATGTATGTATTTACATCGTAATTCAGGGGTGTAAAGCTAGAGTGGACTTTATTGAGCTATGCTGGGTGGCTGGCCTGGCCTCAGTGTCAGCAGTGTTGCTTTACTCAGCGTGTTGCTTTACTGTCAGAGAACTAGTGCGTGATGGACCAAGTATATTGTGAAGGATGTAATAGCACCGTAACCCTCATGTCCCGGAGAACATGCAGTCTCGGGGCTTTGGAACTGATCACGGCAATAGGAGGTGGGGATCTCCTCCTTACCTCCTTTACGTTTGTAATTTAGAGACCCGGCACGACACGGCAAAAACCATTCCCCTTTCTGAAGCAAAGTTATCCAAAAGGAACTGGGTAGGATGAATTGAGGTGGATTAAGATCTTTGGGCTTGCCATCTTTGGAGATCTTTCACTCCCCAAAAGTGATGAGTTTATAAAAAATTGGGAAGGGCACAATTTTCTTTTGGTGTACTTTCCTGGCTCTTGGCTACTTTAAGTACCTAACCTAACACACAGCAACTCACTGGCGTAACCACCTGCCACATTGCAGGGGAAGTACCAGTTGACTCTTCTTTAGACTGTCAGCTCCCTGAGGGCAGGAATGATACCTTACTCATCTTTGTATCCTTGGTACCCACTAGTGTCTAGTACCAAGAAATACCTGGCAGGGGTTTGTAGTTTTGAAATCAGGCAAACATGGAGACATGATCTTGATTGCAACCCAATGAGTACCAAGTGCCCTGACAACCACAGAACATTGGAAAACACACGGGAAAGTGGAGAAAGGATGGAAGTTGTTAGACTGAAGCTCACAGAGGCAGTAACAATGTGAGAAAGAAGCTATGGGAGCCCTTATATTTTACTGGCCTCCTTTTGTTCTCTTTTATCCATTTCTTATGATACATTAATGAACTGCATGATTTTTTTCACCGAAACCTAGGGAAACTAGGAGAGAACTTCCGTAAATATATGTTTGCAGTACTTTTTTTCACTTGGATATTATTCTTTATTAATTTCCATTCATATTTAACTATTCTGCTGCCATAAGAGATGTATGTTTTCTACCAACTTGAGTACCCCCCAACAACATCACTAAGCCCTACTTGTGTTGCACAAGATGTTCTCGCGCTCAAGTGTACATCACACAGTTCCTGTTTTAAGAGTTATTGCTGCTGATTTCAAGGGAAAAGAAGGGTGACCTGACCTCTATCTGTGTGCTGGGCCTTCCCTTACCTGTTTACAATGCAGTGAGCAGCCGTAACCACCCACTGCGGGGAGACGATGGTTCCTCCACAGATATGCTTCTGCCTGCGTCTCAGAGATACCTGAATTGCAAAGACCTTAAATAAGAGCGAGTCAATGCCCTGGGGTTCCCCCAGACCTGGAGACTGAGCATATTCTGAAAAATAGGCCCAGATATCTTCCTCATAAGTACTAGAAATCACAGGCTGCAAAGGTGTGAAACCCATTTCCCCACAGCTCAGAAAAAAGAGCAGTGCTGGAGCCATAGCATTCCCAGCCCTGGTTCACGGGGGAGGTGGCCGATTTCAGATAACTGGCCGTAAGTATTTGTTTTGTGTAAATTGCTGGTATTAATTTTTTTGATGATAATGTTGATTCACACTGTTACTCTAACAATATAAACAGTACCTGTGAATGAAGAAAAAGAAAAAGCATCGTAAGATACAGCAGACTCCAAATGAACAGGTTTGGGAGAACGGCAAGGTGAGAGGGCTAAGGGAGGCTTTCAACACATGCTCCAGTCCCACCAAGCCTCTGAGAGAAATAGTCTGGACCTGCAGCCTTCTAATACTCTTCACTATTTGACCTCTCCAACACCTTTCAGCCTACTTTTTCACTCTGCCTCTATCTTTGGTTTATCCTGTTCCTAACATTTGATTTGACTCTAAAATGACTTACAGAGTACGAGTAATACTTTCAATTCCATGGTTGCAATAAGAAAGTAATTATTAGAATTGTTCTCTTTTTGACCCAAAACTATTCAATGAACAATTGAAAAAATACTTAATGCAGAGAAAAGGCTAAGAATAGAACAAAGAGTGAAAAAGTAGAAGTCAGTGATTCCTCCCTGACGGTGACTTGAGCATGGACTTCTGAATTGACTGTCCAAGACTCCAGCTAATGGGAGACAGAACTCCTCTGCCTTTGTGGGAAAGACTTTGTCCCCGAAAAAGTTGCATTTACTTATTTATCCTCAATGTTTCTGAGTCCTCAGCTAAGAGATAGGTTAGATTAAAGATGTTTGCAGCTGCCTGATCATTCACTGTCTCCTGCCTCTACTGCAGATCATTCTTTTCTACATGTTTCTACATGTTTTCTAGGAAACATGTAGACCAGGTAAGGAACTGACTGATCAACCAACTCTTCAGCCAAGTAATTAACTCACCAACCCAGTAAATGCAAACTCGGTCAACCAACCATTACCCAGTATCCACTCACCTAAAAGTTAATGTGACTGATTCAAGAGAAGTAAAAATAAAGAGCTATCACCCTACTTGCATAATTAAATGGCAAGAATACAATATGGCTCCCAGAGTAAAGAAAGTTGGGGGATGTTCAAAGACAATAAATGTAAACACCATTGGCTAGGGACAGAAGCACAGAGACATTTCTGTGGCATGGGAGGATCAGGAAATTAGACTGAGACAGAATTCTTAGGACATTAGCTGTTAAGAAGACAGTAACCTCGATTATTCTCTGAGAGGTCCTAGGGCATAGGTGCAAATGTTATGCCTCAGACATAAAGGAGACCTATGAATGTGACACCTTTGACTTCCCTGGTCATCTTTAACTATAATGATATAAGTATATTTTTAATATATGTATGGAATCAGAACATTATTTTTTTAAATTACAAATTTAAATATTTTGCATCTTCTTGAAGTGGAATTTTTCTGTTAGGGGTTGAAAGCTTGAGATGACATTTTCAGTTTTTGGAACAAGCCCGTAGTACATGTAACTTTTCTGGACACACTCTTTCTGGAACTTAACTGGTACACACCATGAGCGACTTGAATCCCTACACACACTCATGAGATCTCTGGTGAGAGACAGGCAGAATGAAGCGCACTGATGAACGGCATGTGACTCTGGAGATCCAACCCCAAGACAGCTCATAGTTCACCCACTAGGGAGTATTCTCTGAGACTCACCTGCCATGGGTAAGAGCCCTTTACCACTTGGCTTCCCCCAACAATGCGACTGAAAATGTTAAAGTAATTCCAAGGCTGTGTTTTTACCAGACTCTGCCCACAAGTGGGAGCTGAGGAAAAGAAAAGACCAAAAAAAAAAAAGAAAAGAAAGAAAAATTAGTGATTAAATAGCTTCTACGCATGAGGGATACAGGGAACTCTTCTGAGCAAGAAAAAGCTGTAGGACATGGATCACGTAGAAGATTACAAAATGGTTTTAATTGTGCGATTTGCTGTGATTGGCAGGACAAAGGATTGTTCAGCTTTTGTCACAGAGAACATGAGTATCACAATATGAAGATTAAGGGGCTCAGAGGTGGAGCTGCACTGGGTTAGCAGGGCTGCAGCCCCCTTTGCTTCTGGGCAATCTGGACCCTACGAGGCTCCTCACAGCACTTCGTACCTCTATGACATTAATTACACCCATTATGGTTATTTCTATGCCTTTCAAACTAACTAGACAGTGGACTCCTCAAAGGTATGAACTTGATCTTAGAAATACCTATATCCACAATGTCTAACACAGCTCCCGATATATAGAAGCTGCTCAGTTAATCTGTTGAGTGGACGATGCCAATGTCTGCCTTAGATTGTAGTTCTGTCTACATCATCTCCTCTGCTCCACCCAGGGGGCTGAGTCTGAGACCATGTTCTGTGGTACCTGGCATACAGTCAGGCATTGGACTTAACTCTCACTGAGGGCAGGAAGTAGCAGATTGTTCAAGGAGAGTGAAGACTGTGTCCTGATTCCCACTCACACCAGACTCCAGCTAATGGGAGAAAGAATTCCTTTGCCTTTGCAGAAAAGGCTTTGTTCCCAAAAAAGTTGCATTTACTATTTATCCTCAGTGTTTTTGACTCCTCAGCTAAGAGACAGGTTAGATGAAAGATGTTTGCAGCTGCCTGATCATTCACTGTCTCCTGCCCCTACTGCAGATCATTCTTTTCTACATGTTTCCTAGGAAGGCCTAGAAAGCCCTGCCTCATAATCACCCCACTTCTTTGCCCAGCTGAGCCCTCTAGTCCTTATTCTTCAGCTTGGAGATCACCCCAACTGAGAAGTCTCCCTTGATTTCCTCAAGGTGCTCTTCAAGTGTCTCTCTCCTTTCCTGTATAGTACTCTTTTTCCTTCCCCTTTTATAATTTTGCCATGCAATACTGTGGTAGTGAGTTGCTTGTCTGCCTTCCTCATTGGACTGTGAACTACTTGAGGGAAAAAACAACCCTGTTCATCTCTGTATTTCCAAGGTTGAGTACAATTCCTAGCGGAGAGTAGATACTTAGAAAATTGGGTGGATGAACCAAAGGGTTTCCTTGAGAACATATCCCTGAGAACATGGCTGCTCAGATTAACATGTTAAAATACACCAAGCTCTTTCAAATAATGTCTCCTTTACACCCCCGCCCCCCCAGTTCTGTGCCTGTGGATCAAGCAATATTACCCCCACGTTAAAGATGAGGAAACAGAGAATGAAAGACGCATGGCTAACTCATGGCAAAGCATGGGTGCGACACGAAGCCTTTTGTTCCTGAACCCACTGCAGCCATGACATTGGGTCAAAAGCTTATTTTCTGTTTCCGCTGCATGAATCATAAATACTTCAGACATGGAATTTACTGTTTTCTGCATTGGAGCAAAGACAGAAAGCATGATATGTCTCAGGGCTGGCACAGATCTGACTGCGGAGAAGCCTGCCGAGAACTGTTCTCAGCTTTCACTTGAGGGAAAAAAAGACCATTTATAATACACTACAGTGAACATGCTTCATATTTTCCAGCATGACTGTTTTCCAAAAACTTACAAATGCTTCCAAATTTATGCTGTTTCCTGAATTTGTTCCGTGAATGAGGGTAGGATTGTGCAATATGCCCGGCTAAGTGAACAATCCGTTTTCTCCAGATCAATGCAACTTGTCCAAGCTGTATTCTGTAAAATGTTTTTCCCAGTTCTTTATGCCGATTTCAGGAGAAAAGTCCAAATTAATTACACGGAAAACAATTAGGTCTCCACAATATGTTTGCTTCTCCAGTTTTTGCAAAGAAATATGGACTGGAGTTATGATGTCCAGGGCCAGCGAAGGTTATTCCCTCAGACAAAGATAATTATAGAGCTTGTTTAGAACTCACCTTTGGAAAGAGAGAGAGTCGCAGATTTACCTTGTTCCAAACAGATCATTCCGAGTAGTAAAACCAGCTTATTCTTACTCATAGGCATTTTGAAAGTCAGAGTTTCTTCCTGAAATTTTAAAGAGACTCAAGAGAACCAAAATAGAAAGCCGTGTGAGACCAGCAAAAAAGCCAATTTAAAAGGAGGTTATTTGTTAACCAAGACTTGAGGCATTCAACCATGTCCTTGTTTCTGAATGTGGTTTCTTGCAAAGACCTTTGCAAGATGTGGGAGTCAACCACAGAAGCATAATCTTGATTGAGCGATATCGCATGTCCCGTTACACTCACATCAATGCACGGTTTCCCGGAATGGATTAGGCTAGCTAACTGGTTGGTGTCTAAAGTTTTCATTTGCAAACATTACTTGCTTCTTAGTACAAGTTACCACTTTCTGCAGGAGGATTAGATGTCAAAGTTGTCCTTGTTTGCAAGGACAGGCTTTACTACATGCTTGCAAACAACCCAGGAACATGTGCTAAAACATTTTTCTTTCCCTTTTTTCCAAGTGTAAATGAGCGATTATAGCCATGTGGTAGAGAAGAAAGGGAGAGGAAAGGTAATTTGGTAGCACAGGCAGGAGGTCAGGCTGCCAGACACTCATTTAGGGTGCTGTCCCTTTGTGATATTTGTGAATCTGCATTCCCTCACTATTGTTTTGTATTCATAGAGGGCAAACCCTAAATCTCCTTTACTTCTACACCTGGTGGATGGCGTAGCATGGATGGTGTGCAAGCCTTCTTCCCTCGCTGAGTTTATGACACGTGGTTAACATGTGAGAAGCAGCCGCAGATTGGCTGGTGCTATCTCTGACCACTTAGGAATATGAGATTTTTTTTTTCTGTCAACTTTTACAAGTTACCTACCCAAAATGGCAAATGTCAGACCGGAAGTCCCTAACTTCCTCGTGGCAACGTTTGCCATTGTACCAAATAAATCTATTTTTAAAATCTAAACACATACAGATAACATAAATGCAAAACAGAGAAGTTTTAAAATCTAAAATTTGTGAGAACTGCACATTTAAGAAACAGCCAAAACTGTGTCCTTACAGAAAGAGGGACACTAAGAGCCCCAGTTGTTTCTTCCTTTGTTCAAAGAAGACGTTTCCTTTAAGGTCCTGTATCAGCATACCCGGCGCATTCCACAGCGCAGCTATCAGTGCAGGTCAACGCACTGACGACACAGAGCTGGTCAGCACAGCTCCGATTCTCTCATCTCTTG
The DNA here is from genome assembly GCA_004026545.1 of Mormoops blainvillei. NCBI lineage: Eukaryota > Metazoa > Chordata > Mammalia > Chiroptera > Mormoopidae > Mormoops > Mormoops blainvillei. Next base: position 14,963 of record PVJD01015579.1, read on the forward strand.
AGGGTGTAAACTGTTATTCCTCTTACCGTTAAAATCTTTCATCTTCAGGGACAGTATACCAGGCTCTGGGGTACTGGGTTTCCATAAGGCCAGCTATCCAAGCCCCCCAGAGTTCTAGGGATTATAATCAATTGTACATTGTAGGGACTTGCAGAAAGGGAGACGTTGACTCCCATGGCAAAAATATAGCCTCCCTCCTCATGTAATGTTTGTGGGAGACTTTTTTATTGTCCTAAAGTACTCTTGTTTTCTGGCTTTCTCACTCAGCTGCATCTTCCCTGACCCCCTTCCTTCCTCAGACCACAAAGTTTCATCTTCATAAAAAACAGCTTCTAGGAGAAAGCCTGTGGAGTTTAGAGCATAACACATACAGTCTTCACCTAGGATTTTGGGACTAGTTCTGTCTCTTTTGGTTGCAGACACAACCCATTAATTTCTTTCTTCTACCTTCTTCATGCTAGTGTGTGGTCTTTTCTTTTTTTGCCTTTGCAGATCCCTGCATCAGGCAAATCCATATCCCATTTCCTTCTTCTGTCTCTTTTGGTTGCAAACACAACCCATTAATTTCTTTCTTCTACCTTCTTCATGCTAGTGTGTGGTCTTTTCTTTTTTTGCCTTTGCAGATCCCTGCATCAGGCAAATCCACATCCCATTTCCTTCTTCCTTCTTTCATTCCCAATCTGCTTCCTTTTGCCGAAGTTTGTTTCTGTGCTGATCGTCTTCTCTGTCTACTCTTCCCACTCCTCCTTTCCCAACATTCCTGGAATTGCTGGACATCACTAAATCTTTTCTCTTCACAGAAATCCTACTGTGTATTCTAAGACTCATAAGGTAAGGAAAGGAGAATTACTCCTCTCTTTTCAGTTTCCGTTTGTTTCTCCTCTCATTTCCAAATCATCTCCTCCCTTTTAAGACTGGATACTTTAAAACAATATCCTCATTATTTTTTGATTGCCCTCATGGCATTCTCTGATTTTCCTTAATTATTTTACAGTTAAACTCGCAATCTCTACCTTTCACTTGCCTTCAGTTTCATGTCCTCTCCTGTGACAACAGGAAGGGACAGGTGTCTATAAAGACAGAGTCGGTGACTGTCATATAGGGATTGGATTAAACCGGCAGTCTGAGAACATGCTATAACAAGCAAGAACCATTTTCAGTGTTTTCCTTTGCTGGGAACATGTGAGGGAATATTGGGGCCCACAGGGCATGGCAGCATTCCAGGTGGCTGGTAACATCCAGGAAGAGCGAGAAGCAGACAGGTCCCGGTATCCAGCCCCTGGGGCTTCCTTCTTGAGTGCATTCTGCCTCTATCTCAGGGGCCCTGAGGTGGCTGTGGTAACTGTTTATGGCATTCATGTAAAGGCTAATAGATAATCAGAAGTACAGAGTTGAGAAAACAACAGGAAAGAACTAATCATTGAGGGAAAAACGGAGGACCAAGAAAGAGAGGCACCAACTGTAAGCATCAGGAGATCCAGCTCCCAGGAAAATGAATTGGTAAATTAATTAGAATAAAGTCTTTAGAATAAGTATAATTAATATACTCAGAGGAATATGAGAAACTATTGCATAGTAAAAACCAATTGAGATAGTAGAAAATACAACTCAAGACAGTAGAAAATAAAAAAATATTGTTGAAATAAAAAACAAGCCCTCAGCAGATGGAAAGAACATCAAAAAGGACACAAGAAGGACTCTTGTAGTGAAAAGGAAATATGCCCAAGGTGTGGCCCAAGAGACCAAAGAGATAGAAAGAATAAAAGAAAGATTAAGAGATATAGAGATGTACAAGAAGTTCCAAAAACCATCAAGTGAGAGTTGCAGAAGAGAGTGTGAGAATGGAGAAGTGGGAGTGGAAAAACAATACCAAATGAAATAATTAAAAACAACATTTCAGTGCTGAACAGACAAGAATTCTCAGAGAGGTCTCCTTAAGTACAAATTATAAAGAAGGACAAGAAAGCACTATCGTCAAAATTGTGTGATGAAATATAGAGATATCCTCAGTTTCTATAAATAATAATTAGCTACAGAGGAATAAAACACTGACAACAGACTTTTTATCAGCAACGTGGGAGGCAAGAAGATAAGGAAGCAACTCCAAGTTGTGAGATGGAAATGTATTATATATGTAGAATTTTATACTTAAATAATATATGATTCAAGCAGGAGGGAATAGAAAGACATTTTTATGTCATGGAGGGACTCAAAAATTTTATTAATCCTAAGTCATATCTTTCTGGATGAAGGACAAGAAAAACTAAGGGCAAGAGTGAGCAAAGGAACAAATAAAAGTCTAAATAATTGTGGATAAGAAATAATAATTTGTAGCTGAATTTCCTAATGATTTAACAAACAAGATGGGGAATGGTGAGAGAAGGAAGGGAGGGAGGGATAGGCCTGTTCAGATCTTTGTCTAATTTGATGATAGGATATAGAAACAAATTAATTCCAGAATTGGTAGAAAATGTAAACAAAGTGTTAAAACTTGAAGAGTTTTAACCGTTAGAGGAATAGAAATAAGATGCATACACTCTATTATTAGATTAAAAATAGTATAAAGAAAACTCATTCAGCCTAAGTAAAACAAATAATGATAGGAAAACAACAACAACAACAACAACAAATGGTAAATAGAAAACTTTCATTAGATCTACCATATTAAATCACATTCATAGCATACAAGCAAATTTGATAATATCAACAATTAATTAAGGAGTGAGGGAATGTATACTCTCAGACACTATTGGTTGGAAGTAAATTGACACATATTTTGAAGGCTTTACAAAAATAAAAGATGTAATTCACATGGACATTATAGCATCTCTTAAACATTTATATACTTAATAATAGTGTTTAAATATTTAAATTAAAATTTGATAAGAATATGAGAAATTGAAAAATCAACAACCATAATGCAAGGCTTTCAGAAGCTAGTAGGTAAAATAAACAACAAAAAAGCAAATTTGATCTAATAGATTATTAATGCAAAGCACCAATTTTAAAATTATGCTAATTTTCTTTAAGTGTAATTTGGCAGTATATATTAGAATTTAAATTATGCAAACCTCTCGAACCAGTAATTTCACTTCTTAGAGTATACCCAAGAAAACTAACTGGTGTATGAGCACAGTGAAGCACTAGCAGGGATACAGGTAAGTAGGTAATTTGAAGTGCTATGAATCATGAAAAGGAGTGAGGGAAATTCATACATACTTATGTGAAATTATCTTTAAAATGTTTTAAACAAAAAGAGCAATTCCAGAACAATACAAACAGTAACATCACTCATGGGAAACCACATGGAAATCAGGAACAAGGAGGAAATTCTTGGCTAATGTAGAAAGGGAGGTTGGGACAAAGATAAATACAGGGCGGAGAAAGGAAGATGTAGCTTCAGTAATTGCATCTCTGTATTTAAAGAGTCTGGCACTGGGGTGGGATGGAATCCGTATGGTAAGTGGGAAATGCCGAGGCTGAGTGAGTTAGATTTGGGGTCACCTTCACTCAGACAAAAGCATCATGGCTTTTCCTACAGCTCCCTAAGGTGCCACTAAATATGAACCACAGGGCAGTTGTTCTAGGCCATAGATGCTTCTCAGAAATATCACAGAGGATCAAAGCAAAGCCTACATTAATTCTGTTGATCCAGATCAAGTTTCAAAACTTAGTTAGATCTGTGCATTGTAATACCCTTATGCAAATAATGAAGAGAATAAATGAAGCCCCTGAGACCTTAGTGAGCTCCTCAGGCAGCATGGGGGCGTCGGTATATGTAAACACACCTGATTTTCTCAGTCTCATTGGGTTTCCTCCCATTGGATTTTGAGTGGAATGTTAGCAAACCTGTGCATATCTGATGCTGAGGTACTTAAGGTCTTGTATTTCAAATGGTCCTAAATCCTGCATAAATAAGCCCTGTTATACAGAGGCGATTCCTGGAGTCTCTCCCCCTTACAGTGTTTGACCAGCAGGTAAAATTTGTTATTGATTTTTAAATATCCTGTGCATTTGTAGTAGAAGCTAATAGTTGCTTAGTTGAAGTATATTCTTGTTTATGAATTATCCATTTACTGCCATCCACTGTAGGTGTTTTAACATAACATCACCTCATTTAACAGTGACCTTGAGTGGTAAATGTTAGTATATCATTTGAAAATTGAGTCTCAGAAGGGCTATATAACTTTTCCAGATCACCTAGCTGTTAAGTGGCAGCCCTGGAATTTATCCCCCAGAGTTTTGGCTCTGAAATCTTATCTTATCTTTTATTACAGCACAGTATGCTATGCTTCCCACATCATGCTGGCACTCATGTTTGAATTTGAGTCTTTCATGTAGATATTTTCTCTTAAAAATACAAGATTTATTCCAGATTTTTGTCTTTTAAACCTCTGACACAATCCTAGGACTAATTAATGAAACCAGAAATTTAGTATTCTTACATTAATGTGTCACATTAATTCATATAAAAACTGGTTAAATATATTGGTTTAATGATCACTGCATAGAGTAAGTTTTTCATCATAATAGTGGTGCACGATAGGGTTCTGATAGTTATTTACCTGTATATATGGTAAAAAAATTTTTTTGATGTTGACATTCTTTAAAAAGTAGCAAACACTCCATTGAGCAGTTCAGGAGTAAGCACATGGTTAACTTAACTCCATTCCTTTCAAAAACAATGACATTTTTTCTCTCTCAAGTAGCAGGCTTATGATATTTGGTAGTAGTAGTTCCAAAGTATTATTTGATATTTGATAATATTTTTGATTTTATAGTTCATACTGATTCTTTTCATTATTTGGTACTTGCTTTTTCAGTTGACTTGGCTTGCCTCTTACTGAATTGCTGGGTTGACCTCAAAACTATAGGTACCTTAGTTGAGCTTCTCTTTTTAAAAACCTTCTGTTGGAACTGTCACCACACTTCTCTTGACTCAGCTGCCAATTCACCTCTAACGCATCAAATGCTTCAGTAATCTTCGTTACTGCCACCAAAGCCAGCACCACTGCACCTAGACTATGCCATTCTAACAGGCTTTTCTACTAATTCTCTTACTTCTCTACAATCTGGTCCCCTTAGAGTAAGTAGCCAGAGTTATTTTGTTACGCAAATTAGAGTGTGACATTGTTTACAACTTTACGCTGTCTTCCCGTGGCACTTAGGATAATGTTCGAACTCCCTCCTGGCTTCTGCCTCCTACTTGAATTCATCTTGTTTTGCTCTTTTCATCCACATTGGCTTGCTTTTCTTCAAATGTGCAAAGCTGTCACTTCTCAGGGCCCTTGCACTGGCTGGTGCTTTTCCTCCTGCCTTAGCATGGTTGGTTTGTGTCATTTATGCATTATTTTAAATGCCTCCTGCACAGAGAGTTTTCTCCTGACCAATTTAAAGTTAGCCACACACCTTGCATGGCTCCACACCCTCACCTGCAATGATACTTGCACAACTGTTAAAACAGAGTCCTTAGTTGTGGAGACTGGACCTGTCTCTAGACAGTGTCAGTTCTGCTTCAGCTTATTTTGTTAATCATCAACTCTCATGTAATTTTTAGTTGGTGGAGGTTTCCTTTATTGCACAGAAGTTCCTTTCTGTGTTCCAAACGTTTAAAAAATGTTTAAGGTATCAGTTTATCCAAATAGTTTGTTGAAAACATTTTAGGATATATTATGTCCACCGTATTGCTTAAAATGGAAATCGGCTTTAATTTTAATTTTTGCATTCTTTTTAATAAACCTACTCAATTTTTTGTTAGGTGAAATGACAACTTGATATTCCTTTCATCTATTATGTATCACTTTCTTGTTCTCACGTGGTTGGCTTAATATAAGCATGTAGGCATTTTGTTAACATATTCTAAAATATTTGTTATTCATATAGGATAATAAAATATATCCTTGTGTTAGGTCTGTGTAGTACATAAAGTATACTTAATGACCCGAAATGGATTTATTTCTCATGTCACTCTCAGGATTAAACTCTACATGCAGCTTCCATTTACAGCCCATCTGTAATTATGTTAATCAAGTTAGGTGATGTTACACTCTTCTATGAAATTAGCCCTGGAAACTCAATGTGGTCCAATACAACATAGATTCATTTCTCACTTCTAGTATATTTCTAGTATATTCTCCAAATTCCCTCAGATTCCAGCCTGGTGGAGGTACTACTATTTCATAATAGTGTCGTGCAGATTATGTCACTGTGGAAGAGAAGAGAGAGTTGGTCCGCTGGTAATTTAATTTGATCCAGAAGAGACACATAGTTCACTGGCATGCACAGCTCACAGCCTCATCTAACTATGAGGGGGCTGGGAAGTGTGGTCTCAAATGTCATCACAAAATAGAAGCAAATCAGCTATTTCTAAACACTAGCATATAGCCAATGGCTCTGACCATTCTGGTTCTCATCAGGTTCTCAAAACATCATTGCTATGTGTGTCCATTCAATAACGTGATCAAAGAATGCAAACGTGAGTGTTGACTATGTTCTGATCTGAGTCATTGGTTTCTTGTATCTTTGGCCTTATGGTAATGGACATTAATATTCTCAAATTATGTGTCATGTAAATGTGTTTGGAAACATTTGTAAAATCTAAGCATTAGACAAAAGCGAGATCTACATTTCAATTTTTTAATATGTTGAGTGATAAATACAGTAATTATGAGATTATTTAATTTATTGTAATATCCACCAGCTTTTATTTCGGTAGGCATTGTTCCAAATAAGATGGAGACTGGAAACCACACAACAGTGACAGAATTCATTATTTTGGGGTTAACAAAGGATCCTACACTTCGTTCCATCCTCTTTGTGGTTTTCCTGGGGATATACATTTCTACCGTGTTGGGCAATATCAGCATAGTCCTGTTAATCCAAAGAAGCCCTCAGCTGCACACCCCGATGTACCTTTTCCTGAGCCATTTGGCCTTCGTGGATATTGGGTATTCCTCATCGGTCACGCCGATTATGATTGTGAGCTTTCTGAAAGAGAGAACTGCCATCCCCGTTGCTGGCTGCATAGCCCAGCTGAGCTCTGATGCTGTATTCGGGACAGCTGAGTGCTTCCTGCTGGCTGCCATGGCCTACGATCGCTATGTGGCCATCTGCTCCCCGCTGCTCTACCCTACACGCATGTCCCCCAGGGCCTGTGTCATCTTATTAGTTGCTTCCTATCTGGGTGGATGTGTGAACGCTTCATCATTTACCGGCTGCCTATTGAGCCTGACTTTCTGTGGCCCTAATAAAATCAACCATTTCTTCTGTGACCTCTCGCCGCTAGTGAAGCTTTCTTGTACCCATATTTATGTCGCTGAAATATCTCCTGCCATCTCCGCTGGGTCAGTCATTGTAATCACACTGTTTGTCATAGCTGTTTCATACCTGTACATCCTCCACTCGATCCTGAGGATGCACTCGACGGAAGGAAGGCGCAAGGCCTTCTCTACGTGCACTTCCCACCTGACGGCAGTCACTTTGTTTTATGGGACTGTCACTTTTGTTTATGTCACACCAAAGTCAAGCCACTCACCTGACCATACTAAAGTGGCGTCCGTGTTCTACACAGTGGTGATCCCCATGTTGAACCCTCTCATCTACAGCCTGAGGAACAAGGAGGTAAAAGAGGCCATGCGGAAATGGATGGCTAGAACACACTGGTCATGTTGAAAGGAATTCAGTGTGATCCCAGAAACTGCAAAATGATAGTTTTGGGAACATGTGATGGATGTTCATGTTCATTAGCTGTATCCTTTTATGTGAAGAACTATCTTGAATATAAAATGCCAGTGTGTTAATTAATGGCAACTTTAATTTATAATTTTCTAGAGTTACCAAATATATCATTTTTATGAAAATCTGCTGGGTTCAAATTGAATGTATATATTTTAGGGTTAGGATACTTACAGAATATAGTTTCACTTTTGTTCTCCTTTGTTCATTATTTAGGGAGTCCATGATTAGAAGATATGTTCTTTTTTGTTAAGTCACATATTTTTAAAATGTCTTAGAAGTTACTGTCTTAGAAAGCATCATGTCCTAAGTGGAAATGCAGTCGATGGTATATTGACAGGCCAGGTCACTTCCTCAGGAAGACCTTGCCTGTCTTCTACAGGGTTATCATTATCATTGGTGACACCACAGTGTTGCCGCTGGGGGACTCAATTCAGGTAACTCTGAAGGAACTCTCAAGGCTTAACCATCTGCAAAGGTTTGTCTGCAAAGTAGGTCAGTGACCACAAGTAAAGGAAAAAAGTTACAAATACATAAAAAATAAATAATACACCCTTAAACAACACTGGGTCAAATAGGATATCAAAAGGAAATGGAAAAAATTTCTTTAGACAAATGAAAATGAAAACACAAGTTACCAAAACTTACAGAATGCACCTAAAACAGTACAAGAAGGATATTTCTAGTGATAAGCAACTACATTTAAAAAGAAGAAAGATCTTAAAAAACTCAGGGAACTAGAAAAACAACTAAACCCACTGTTAGCAGAAGGAAGGAAATAATAAAGATTATAGCAGAAATAAGTCAAAAAGAGGATAGAAAGAATCCAGAAAACTAAGAGGTGGTTTTTGAAAAAATAAACAAAATAGACGAATTCATAGGTAGGCTAACTAAAAATAAAGGAACTCAAGGAAATAAAATCAGAAATTAAAGAAAAAACATAATGGACTTCTCAGAAATAAGAAAAGGATCATAAGGGATTATATGAACAATTATGTGTAAAGAAATTGGATAAGCTAGAAGAAATATATAAATTTTTAGAAAATTATAACCTACCAGGACTGAATTAAGAAGAAATAGAAACAAATGAGATTTCATCAAAATAAAAAGCCTCTGCACAGCTAAAGAAAACATCAGAAAATGAAAAGGAAACCAACCATATGGGAAACTATATTTGCCAGTGATACCTTGGACAAGGGCTTGACCTCCAAAATACATAAAGAATTCACAAAACTCCAACCCAGGAAGATAAACAGTCCAATTAAAAAGTGGGCAAAGGACCCGAACAGACACCTCTCCAAGGAGGACATGCACAGGGCCCAGAGACACATGAAACGATGCTTAGCATCACTAGCCATCAGAGAGATGCAAATTAAAACCACAGTGAGATACCACTTCACACCAGTCAGAATGGCCATCATAACCAAATCAACAAACAACAACTGCTGGCGAGGATGTGGAGGAAAGGAAACCCTAGTAGATTGTTAGTGGGAATGCAGACTGGTGCAGCCACTGTGGAAAATGGTTTGGAATTTCCTCACAAACTGAAAAGGGAGCTGCCCTTTGAACCAGCAACTCCACTGCTGGGATTATACCCTAAGACTCCTGAAACACCAGTTCAGAAGAACCTATGCACCCCAATGTTCATAGCAGCACAATTTA
>PVJD01015580.1:0-24366 GCA_004026545.1 Mormoops blainvillei
TGCCATCCTTCTGCTTCTAGATGCCAGCTACTATGCCCTCACCTGAGAGCCAAGTCCTTTTTTTAAAATTTATATTTCACTTACAATTGACATACAACATTTTGTTAGTTTCAGGTGTACAACATAGTGATTAGACATTTACATACCTTATGAAGGGATCACCCCAATAAGTGTAGTACTCATCTGACATCATACATAGTTATTACAGTATTATTGACTATATTCCTTTGGCTGTACTTTACAGGAGGGACAATTCTCAATCATTAGCTCTAGACAAAAGGCAGTTGCCAAACCAAATGATTACACAAAATGCACTTGCCAGTATGTTTTCCTTCGTCTTTTTTTAATGAAAAAATTAAATTAAACTTCTTCTATCTATATTTTCCAAAATAAGGTGACGAGCTTCTTGAACCAAACCGGACAGGGCATGAGAAGCATTGGGTAGATAAACAGGAGTCACATGGGGACTACTTTGATTTTGGGACCCTGAAAGGAATCTCCTGGTAAGTTAGTGTTTCCTTCTGCTATCAAGACCCACTTAGTGAACGCATATGCTCTTGATCTTGCAGGGTGCACGTGTGTGCAGAACTCAGAAATCGTAAGGACTTCATGCCTTGCCTTTATGTACCATCTTCAAACAAAGACTTCCACTTGGGTGATCCCCCCCCACACTTATGGCACCCCTCTGGGTTGTAGGCACAGACGTAGGTTGTAGCTGAAAGTTATAGGTGTGGGTGTAGTTTGTAAGTATGGTTCTTAGTTATAGGTTGTCGCTCTAGGTTGTAGGTGTAGATTATAGCTATAGGTTATAGGTTATATAATAGACGTAGGGTGTAGGTCTCGGTTTCAGTTTTAACTGTGGGTTTAGTTTGTAGTTGTAGGTATAGGCTATAAGTTGTTGATGCAGGTCGTGGGTGTAGGTGGCGGTTTGTAGGGATCGGTTGCAGGAGAGAAATAGAATCAAAGGACTTTTCACTTCTCAAGGTCACATGCCTGTAGGAACAGACAGATCTGAACGAGAACCCAGAAATTTTGATGCCAAGATTCCTGATCTTTCTGAGCTTATGTTCCTCCATGAGAAGGAAGTGCTTATAGTTTGCTCTTGTAAATATACATAAATGTAGACAGAAGAGGGACCTTGTCTCTGGTCTCTCTACCTAGAGAAACCTGTTGGTTACCTTTTGATCCATTTCCTTTAAGCCTTTTTGTACAGCTTTTCGTACTGTCGGAATTTCCTTAGCTGTAATTGTACTCTATCCAATTTTGTATGCTGCCTCTCCCACCCCCATTACTATTACATGTGTTTCCTCTGCTGTTAGAAGTCTGTAAACATTTTTTATGACTGCGTGCTGTTTGGGATGGCTGTACCACCATTTTTTAGCCTTCCTCTAGTGTGGGATGTTTAGGCTGCTAGTAGTTTTTGGCTTTATAACTAAGATAACAACAATAATCTTTGAGCTAAGTTTTCTTGAATATGGCACCTTTAGGTTTCCAGGGTAACTGTGAGGCTGGGGATGGGTTATGCCCAGGAGAGTCCGGGGAAGACCTGGTAACTTCCTGATGGGAAATCTGGCCTGGGGTTTTACAGCCACTTGGCTCAAGCATGCCCTTGGCAGGGGCTGCTGGCCCAGAGGCCAGTGTGGGGCCGTGTAGTGGACCAGCCCTAGGATAGAGGGAGCAATAGAGGGAAGAGTTCTTCCTCTTTTAGGCAGGAGTAGGATATTCAGGAATAGAGGCAGGGAAGGAACTGGAATGCTTTTCAGAGATTTGGATCTATAGAGCCAGTAGGGAAGGGCGGAGGGTGGGAAGAAACAGCCATACATTTATAACCTCCCCACAATTCGTCCCTCTGGCATTTCTGTCCAGAGTTGTCAAAAAAGCCACAGACGATTCTCTTCCACAACGAAAGCCTAAGGTGGGACAGTCCACCCTCCTTTGTAGGGCTTGGGAAACCCTAGTTGGCACTCATCAGAGGGGTCTTTTAAGGTCAGTGGCTGGAGGAGTGACCACTTCACAGGGCTGGGTGAATCTTGCAGGAGGCCTGGAGGAAGGGAGAGTGAGGGGCAGAGCCCGGCTCAGAGGGGTGGGGGTGGGGCATGGAGCAGAGGCTGGTCCCCACACTCACAGAGGTTACTGATGCTCAGGAGCCCCTCTTCCAGCCCTGGGTGTTCCCAGTCCTGGGATGCTCTTTGTCCTTTTGTTTGGCTTCTTTTGGCAAATGAAGCAGTCAATTCCTAGAGAAGTTATTTGTCCAAAGTCATGTAACCATTGAGTGGGGACAGGGAACTAGACCAGAGAGCTCCAGCTTCCCCAGTGCTGTTTGTGCCATGCCCTGTAGCCTCTGACATGTGTTGGCTTGTCTTCCCTTAGGCTCTCTACTCCTTGAGGGTCAGGGTTGCGTCTTACCTTGTTGAATCCCCTGCACGCATGACATGACCTTGTTAGGACACAATGGGGACAGCAGCAGCTCTGGGTGGTTTCCCTGGGTGAGGAAGGCAAGAGCCTGTCATGATACAGATGGTCAGTTCATGTTTGGTGAATGCATGAGTGTTCATTCATCAGAAACACACATACATTCATTCTACAGTTATTTTTAAGCACTTGCTATGTCTGTCCTGAGTGTAACAGTAGCGCTTCTATTTCTGCAGAGGAGAAAGCCATCAAGCAAAAGTTACAGAATTAATAATTACAGATAGTAGAAGAGCCAAGGAAGAGAGTGATTTTAGGTTGCCAAGGGAACATATACAGAGGGGCACAGCAGAGTTTGGGGAGCACCTTTCAGGATCATCCAGATGTCCTGGGCTTAAAAGCCAAGGTCTCATACTGCCACAGGGAGGGTTTCATTAAAATAACTGGATTTTTCTATGTGGTCTCTGGTTTTGGCTCTACTGTTGACCAGCCAGGATACTTCTAAAATGTTTGTTTCTTTTGTTCTTGTTTGCTTTATCTATAAGCAAGAGATTATATAAATGAAGAAATTATAAAATCCTGCTATAAATAATACACCCCATCACCTCACCTCCACCACCACCAAAGTGGAAACACACCAAGGAAATTCTAATCCTGCCCTAAAAATAATCAGTACCTGCAATATTTTAGTATTTGCATTTTCTCTTTTGATTGGGATGTGGTCATTCACTGGTTCCTCGTGGGTAAGATTTGGATAGAGGTATTTTCCAGGCTTAAATGAGAAAGAAAAGACCTAGGAAGAAATAGACCGGCCCTAGCTCCTCCCCACCCAATAACCATGCTTTGTATGGACATATTTCTCTTTTCATTTGCTGGTCAGTCTCTCATCTGCTGCCAGCCTTTTGTCCTACTCATTTGGTCAGATGGGCCAGAGATACAGTGCCCTGCAGGGGAGAATCTTACCCTTTTGCACATGTCATGGGAAGGCTCAAAGGCATCTTGCTGGAGTCAAATGACTTGTTAGCACATGCCTGCTTGGGGATCCTTCTGCAGTTGACATATTGCGTGACACACGGGGTTTTGCATCGTACATGGCAAGCCTCTTTTCTCTCTGAGCACCAATTCAGTGCATTTTCCCCCCAACTGCTCCTTCTTGAAGGAGATTATTTCTGATGCATATTGACTTGTTACTGAAAAACACCTCCGAGGGATAATGAGCTGGGTAGTTTTCCTACTCCTTTTTCTGTTATTGTTGTTGTTGAATTTGTATGGGTAACTGGGCTCTTCACTTACACTTTATTGATTCCTGAATTGAGGGGATGGCTCTGTAATTGACAATTTCCTCCACCAGAGAGAAGGGCTATACCTGTGGATGCCGACTCTGTCGGAAGCTGTACGATTCCAGGGCCAAGGTTTTTGCCTGAGACGGGCCCTGTGTCTGGCCCTGGCCTGACACAGCTGAATGACCTTCAGCAAGTCCCTTTCTACCTTTTTCCTGGCCCTGTTTTTCTCTTGCTGTCCTACCAGGAGTCAGACCAGATGACATTGGGTGCTGGACCTCCCAGTTCTCACATTTTCCATGCTGGATGGAAGCCATTTCCTTTGCTGGCTTGGTGTGTGAAAGTCCCGGGCATTCCTGCATTCATGGGTGACACCGCTGATCCCAGGTGCTCTTACCATTGTTTTCCCAGGAGGCCTGACCATGTGTGCTGAGTCACACACATGCACAGCCAGAGTCCCTTGTGACTGAGCTGTGTGTTTTCGAGAGGGTTGGCAGGGCAGTGGTGCAGCCTGTGGGAGAGCCTGAACCCAGCGTCGCCCGATGGGGAATAAACTGTGACCTTGCCAGTGTGGGTGAGGGGCCTCGTCCATGGAGCTAACCCATCCGGGCTCATGAAGTGCTCGCCTCTCCATTCCAGTCTTCTGGCTGTCAGCTTAGCTTATGCGTAAGATGAATTACTCTTGTTTCAGATAATCATGGAAAATCTTACTGTCAAGTTCTTAGGACAGGATTAAATAGAATAGGTGATAAAGGTCGCCGGCATTATTTTCAATCTCTTGACTTTTATTCACCCCTGTAGCCTGTAGACAGGCTGGTTGCTTACTGTAGTGGCAAGGACTGGGGATTTGGAGTCAGGCACACTCAAGTCTGAAGTCCGTCCATGGTGCTTTTTGGCTTCATCACCTTAAATGCTAAGCTCCCTGAGCCTCAGTCCTTCTTCTCTAAAATGGTAGAAAACAGCATTGACCTAAGAGGTTTGCTGGTGGAGACTAAGGGAGTGAACACCGTGGTTTGCAGCATCCCAATACTGGTAGGATGTTTTTAGGTGGGATGCAGATGAATTTCTTATTATAGTTGTGTTTTTGAATGCGCTTGTGAAAAAATAGAACTAGCACATCAGAGCTCGTGATTTCACAGATATTATTGCTCAGGACAATCTTAATTTAAAATTATGTGAGACAAAGTTGGTGTAAAGAATGATGTGCAGTGAATTTTAGTGCAGGGTATGCAGACATGGCAGAAATCAGGAAGGTGGGCGAATAGGACAGAATTATCTCATATAGGCTACCTGGTAGGAGGAGAATTTGCGTGTCTCTACTTTCTCGTCTGCTCTGGGTGCAGAGAAGGTGTGGGGTGCTGGTGTGAGAAGCTCAAAGAGAACAGTGGCTGCCGGCTCCACTTTGCGTGTTGCATCAGCCTGACATGCCGTTGCTCTCAGCTGTGAGTTCCGCTAAATGATTCTGAACAAATGGCCACTTTTCCCGATCCTTCCAGGGCAAGTGTTAGTCATTGTAGAGTTAGCCATGGAGCTAGAAGAGAGCTTGGAGACAGTCCACTCCATTTTATATTATTTATATGACTTAAAAAAAATATTTTATATAAAATATGGACCCAGAGAGATAGAGACTTACTCCAAGACACACAGACAGCAGAGCGGCTGGGACAAACTTTCACACCTCTTTCCCTGAACACCTTTCTTCCCCCTGTCCTGCTTGCCTTCACGGGCAGTAGCTTCATTGTGTGCAGTGTGTTCTTAGAACAGGACCCACCTGGACTGGGGTATGTAAGTCCGGCACCGCGGGGATCTGTTCTGCAGTGTTGCCTGGGTTTCTGTGTTTCTGCTGTTGGTGAAAGGAGTGGAGAGCCAACTGTTTAGACTCAGTGGGAAGAAGAGGAAGGGAATTTTAAAATCACAAGTTTTAGTTCTCTTGTACCCACAGTGTTGCGTGCTCGCACGTGACCTGCTGCTGACTTCCCGGAGCCCGTGTTTCTTCCTCTGTAAGATGGTTTGACCTCTGCAGGTTTGAGTGACATGAAGGGTGGGAAAGGCTGAGTGCCTGGCTCCCTTGGTCGGTGTAGAGGCTGAGCTGGGTCCTGGGGCATGAGGGGGGTTAGGCAGGGTGCTAGTGGAGGCAGGGGGACGCTCCTGCTGGAGGGAAAAGCATAAGAAAGGCTCAGAGAGGGTAGGCACAGGGCAAATGTGAGAAACTACAGTGGTGCAGGGAACGAGGGGGCAGGCAGGAGCACAGGCGTGGAGCTCGGCGTGTAATAGCAACCACCCAGCCTCCCAACCCCCATCAAGTACAAGGTCTCAGGGGAGAAGGGCCTGTGTGCTGCACCTTTTCTGGGTTCTTTTTTTTGGGTGTGTGGTAAAGTAGACCATAAAATGTACCATTTTAACCATTTAAAAATATACAAGCACAGTGTCGTGCAACCATCACTGCCAGCTAGTTCCAGAACTTCCCATCGCCCCAAGTGGAAGCCCCCTGCCCATTAGCAGTTGCTCCCCGTTTCTTCCTCCCTCTCCCCACCCAGAGCCACAGATCTGCTTGCTACTTCTATGGACTGGCCTGTTTTGGATATCTCATACAAGTGGAGTTATACAATATATGGCCATTAGTATCCGGCTACATTAATGACTACAGTGTTTTCAAGGTGTTGTAGCAGGTGTCATTACTTCATTCTTTCCATGTTTCAATCCTACTGCACTGTATGGATGTACCACAGTTTTGACCTGTTGATGGATGTTTGGCTATTGTAAGGAGTGCTGCTATAAACATTTGTGAACAAGCTTTTGTTTAAGCACCTGTTTTTAATGCTCCTGGGTAATTCTTTTTGGCCTTGGAATGAGATTGCTGGGTTATAATGGCAACTCTGTGCTTAACATCTTGAGGGAATTGCCGGATTCTTGAGTGTACGTTTCGGCTCCACCATCTGCTCAGAGCTGTTCCCTGTTAGGTCCAAGCTCTGAGAAATGGACTTAGTAATGACCGTGCGCTAGGCATGATTTTGCATCCTCTCTAGCAACCCCAGGATGTGGGGACTATTCTTGTCCCCAGTTTCCAACTGAGGAGACTGAGGCACAGAGTGGTCAAACATCATCCCCAAGGGCCTGCAGCTCGTGAGTGGTGGATCTGGAATTTGAACTCAGATAGATTGTCTCCAGAGCCTTTCCTGACACAACATGTGATGCTTCAGAGATGGGCATGTCTATAGCCGAGGTCACAGGCTGACCCTGGGAAATCTCTTGACTTGAGGTGGGAGGCCATGTGTGCGGCATGGAGCCCACGTGAGCACCTGGGTTTGAGGTTTGCTCTGGGGTCCACTCAGCTGTACCCTCACCCTTTCACCCTTTTCTTCCTTTTTCACCTTGACCCCCGCCCTGTCCCCCACCCCGCGTCTGCTGCTGCCGCCAGCCTCATGTCCCTTTTTTTCATAAATGAAAATGGGTTCTGGGCTCTCCTAGAAATAATACCAGAGGAAGACCCTGCCTCCAGTTAATGGGGGTGGGAGGGAGACAGAACAAGTACTTTCAGAAGGTCTGTGGAGAACCCATGGGACCACCCAGCCCCAGGATTTTCGTGGTGTTTTCAGGCCTGCTGTAGAGGTGACCCTGAGTTGGGCTTGCGCTCTGGTGTCTGAGGGCACCCCCCCTTGACCTTGTGGCTGTTCACAGGACAGTCTGCTTCATCTGCTGTTGTGTAAGCAGCACCCGCAGAGGACACTCCACACTTGGGCCATTAACTGCTCGTTGAAGAGCTCCTGCAGTTTCCTGTGGCTGAGGCTGAAAGTGGGGAACTGAGGAGAAGGGGTGGCCTGGCCCCGGGGGGTGGGAAGGCCCTCCTGGAACATGAAGAGGGAACCCCAAACCAGTTTGTCCTGTGGGAGCTGGCCCAGATTATGGTTTACAGTGCAAATCTGGGAGCTTGCCAGGGCCATATTAATACTGCATGAAGCAGTAAGGGGACCGCAGGCTTGAAACTGGAGCTCTGGCCTAGAATGGAACTGAATAGTGGACCTTGTCTTAAAGGGACATGACGTGCCTCCCGAAGCATGTGTGGCATTATTTCCCTCTAATGCTGTTTACTAGATTTGCACACAATGCCCCCAAGGGTTTAAAAAGGAAATGGCAGTGTAAGATGGGAAGTGTTTTTATTGTACATGGTAGCACCATTTTAAAGCTCATTGACCTAATTATTGTTTCTTTTGTTACCTTGGTGAGAGGAGAGGGGGAGCGGGAGAGGGGGAGGGAGAGAGAGAGAGAGAGAGAGAGAGAGAGACAGTCAGACAGACAGACACAAAGACAGAGACAGGGACAGAGAGAGACAGAGAGAGCATGAGCAGAGGAGGAAACCCGTGTCTCCTCCTGATGTTTTGCTGAAACCTGTGTTAGCAAGTAAGCAGACTGAGAATCTGGGACTCATTCATAGTTAGAACAAAATGAATAATACTTTAAGAGCTCAGAACCAGCAATAGACCTAGAGTTCTGCCTTCTGATGCTTCTGCTCTTGTAATTGAGTTCATGGCTGGGTTCTTCGTTTCCATGGAGAAGGAAAGTCAGTGCTGTTCCTTGTGGGAATTTTCAGGTCACTCTCGCCTGTCTAGAAACCAAGCAACCACATAGAGTGTAAATTAATAAAAGAAATGTAAATAAATGCTATTGGCTTATGAGAAAGAAAGGGAAGGGATGTCAGGGATTTATTTGAAAAAGTAACCTCCATCCAGATTGTATCCTAGAACATTTTCCAACATTAAAGGAAGACCTGCCTGTGTATATTTAGTGTAGTTTTAGTGTTAAGTGTGTTTCAGAATACTTTCATTCTTTTCACATTAGTGATTTACTGTAGTAGTTAGGATACTTTTGGCTGCAAGTAATGGAAAAAACAGACTCAAATCGGCTTAAACAGTAAGGAAGTATATCTTCCATAAGTAGAATTGAGGTTCCTGGGGTTGGGGGAGGGGCGCTGTCTGGTGTGGACGGCTCAGTGGCTGAGCGATGTCTGAAGCTCTGGATGCTTCTGTTTCTCTACTCTGCTCCTTGGTGACAGCTTCATCCTAAATCTGGTTCTTCTCATGGCTCCAAAATGGCTGCAGTGGTTCCAGGTATCCCATCCCAACACGGCAATGTCCAGAGGCTGGGTGGGGCTCATTTCTTCTGGTGAGGGCTTTATAGAGAGAGGAAATCTTTCCTGGAAGCCCTATCCCCCATCAAGTTCTCCATCTGTCTTATTCACCAGAACTAGACCATTTGCTCACCCCTAAGTCAGTCAGTGGGAAGTGGAGTGGGAAGTGGAGTGGGAATGCCCATTAATGTAGACTAGGCAGGGCCCAGCAGCTGGCAAAGGGGATAGGCTCAGCTTACCTGAGGCCCAGGACAGTGTAGGGAAGGGGTGGGACCCTGAACAAAACGGGGCCGTGCTAGGAAAGAGGAGGGGGCTGATGTCCAGCCGTCTCTTGCATTCAGGAATAGCAGAAGGCAGCTTCCATTTACCTGGATGAACAAGGCGGCATTGAATACTGGAACTTGGAAGGGAAATTAGAGACGATCAGTTCGCATTCCTTCATTTAACAGTGGAAGAAACTGAGCCCCAAGAGTGGGTGCGACTTGCCCAAGGTCACTCGATCCACCCTGGAACCCAGGCTCCGATTGTGCGGTGGGCATTGGGGGTACTCTGGCTGACGTTACCCAGCCTGTGGGAGACCACCAGAATGCAGGGCGGGAAGATGTTGGGAAGGCTTCTAGAAACTATTTGTAGGGCCTGTCATTTTCATTAAAAATTTTATTGATCAACCACTGAGTCTGTAACCCTGCACTGTCTGGGTGTTATGAGAAGTGCAATGAAGAAGCCTCAAGGCATCCCCTCATTCCAACCCACGAGGGCATGGCCAGAGCTGGATATGTCTTCTCTTCTTAGGAGAGTTCTCATTTTTTATAGTCTCACCACCTGATTCCAAGGGTTTACGACGGTGTCTGGAACGCAACTGGTACTCTGTAAATGCATGTCAGATTGCATCAATTAAAATTGCATGAGTCCCAGAAAATGTTGATTTCATCTTATTTTAACCTGTACAATCTGGTTATAAAGTTAAGTCATGGTAATGATTATGTAGACAAGATTATTCAATAACAGGAACAAAATTAACCCCCCCGCCTTCCTGAGAGCAAATCTTTCTGGTCTCACTGGGGACCGTGGTCTTGATGGCTGGGCATTGACTTGGTTAGGGAGTCTGGTAGTGATGGCGGCACAGCCCGTTGGTGCTGAGGGAGGCTGGAGTTCCTGTCCATGCAGGTCATCCGTGACTGCCCTTGACCCCAGTGTCTGGAGGGAGTGCTACCTCCTCGTTCCTCCTGCATAACCCTCAGAGCACCCGTCAGAACCTCCTCTCACTGTCAGGGTGGCTCTGGTGTCCATTACGGTCTGATGAGAACTGCAGAAAACATGAGTGAGGAGTAGCTCGTGGATAACTAGATCCAGATCCCTCAGTTTCTGGGTGTTACCTTAAACAAAGCAAAAAAGCCACTCACAGCTGCATCGGTGTGCACAACATTTTTGTTCTCTAGCACTAAGTCGCTAGGGCTGTAAATCATTCAGAGCTCAGAGCATCACGCACCACACCATGCTGAGGTTTCTAAAATCAGGCTCTGCTTGCTCTGTGATCTTGAGAGTGTCAGAAGCTCCAAAACATTTGAAGGTTCCCAGAGGAGAATCTTCTGAGAGAGAGTAGTTTGCACATCCTTGGCTTCCTCAACAGTTGGGTGCTTGAGCTGGGTCCATCTGGGGATAAAAGAACAAAGTCTATCCAAGGGTCTCCTCTTGTCGAGCTGATGGAGAGTCCTCCGTGTCTGTTTTGTTACTCCAGCGTTCCACGTTCCCTCTTGACAGCTCACGTCCTCCTGCTGCTTATCTTTACACACTGGAGAAATCTCACTTTGTAGGTGATAGCAGCTGAGTTCTACGTAGAGCGAATTTTTGTAAAACAAGCCCTACTCTCGCATTGATTTCATTTGGACAGTGAAGATAAGTGTCCATGGGGGATATATTGTTTAATTGTTTCTTTTTTCTTTTTAAATTGATCTACCATTTGAGACTGAAAGACGAATATACCATAAAGCCTCTGCATCTATGAAACTGAAAAAAACCATTGTAACCAACACCAGAATCAAGAAGAACACCTTCATAATTTCTTGAAGTAAACACTTAACTAGTGATACAAGGCCCAGGTATGTCCTTACAGTAGCATTTCTGTACTCTGGCATCTCCCGTCTCACTTACACATCATCAAACAGTGGGAATTTCTCTCTCACTTGGGGGCTATCTGGCTTGCATTTCCTGTCTTAGCTGGTCCTTCATATACCTCCACATTAAACAAATGCAACATGTGAAAAGACATATTTACCAATGATACCAACTGGGGGCAGTGTTATTTAACACCAGTGTTGTCTCCTTCTTTACTGTTCCTTCAAATGGGTGAGCTGCTCTCTTGCTTTTGTGTAGTAATTCACCTTGACAATCCATAACTATTAAGTACCTACCATGTGCTGAACATTCAGGCAGATACTGTGTGTTGTGTGCTTATGTGGTGTGAGTGCAGTGGAGGCAAGATCCAAGTTTGAGGAAGACATGGTTTCTCTTCTCAAGGAGTTTAGGCGGAGACAAGATGCACCCTCGCTTGACCATGATCTTGCTACATGAGTGAGATACAGGAAATGAGCTGTGAGAGAGTTGGGAGGGAGCCCCCCCTTCGAGTCTGAGGGAGGGGGTTTCAGGAAGACTGTGTGAAGGAGGCGGCAGTTCGCATTGCTGCTTGGAGATGTGACTCTGCCCCTTATACTTATGATGTGGACAACAGGGAAAGGAGTCTTACACGTTGAGAGGACGTGCTGCTCTTTAATGCATGCAGCTTACTCAAAGGGAAGATTTGGAGTTTATTAAAGGAAATGAGAGGGCTCTGTGTTAGCAGTTCTGTAAGTTCAAAATGTGACCCGGTGGGTTTACTTAAACAGTTGGTTGCCCTGAGACCCATTTCTTGTGCATTTGGCACCTGGGCCGAGTTTGAATCTTTGGAGATGGCCCTCTGAGGGCAGGGGCCGGAAGCAGGCTCTTAGTGAGGCCCCCAAACTCTACTCCCTGCGTATCCCACTCCCTGCCGGCTTGCTCAAGCCCTGCTTCTGGGCAGCGACAGCTGTGAGGTGTGGGTGAGGGGCCGTTGCTAAGAACATGGTTCCCGCTTGCCTTGTCTGACGTGTATGTTTAAATTAGCATCTTTAACTGCAGTTCCCAGCAGTTATTTCAATTTTGAAACTGCTGAGGATTTGGGGGCAGGTGGGGGTGTTGAGGGGGAGGAAAGGCGATTTGAAAAGGCAAAACATTTGGGGGTGGTTTTTAAAAAGTTAAATAAAGGAAAGACTGTCAGATGGGGGAATGCCAGTCTCAGGCAAGATTGCAGAACTGCCCCTCCCCGTGGGGTCACAGAATCCCCCTACTCCACTCCAGCATGTTCTAGGCAGTCCCGCCCCCCGCCCCTCCCGGAGCCAGCTGAATATAGCACATGGGAATGTATGGGAAGCCCCCAGTCCTCTTAAGGTCCCCCCAAATCACTGTATTGAGTGAGGACTTGGGATGGGCATATCTGACTGATAACTACCCCACAGTAAGAGGGGTCAGGCGTTTGGGACGCAGGATGAGGTGCCCAGGTGGGTGTAATTCATCCACCAGTCATCGCTCCCAGGGGGGCTGGGTAGAGACGGGGAATCTAATGGTAGAAGTGATGGTGCTTAAAATAGAGAATGATAATGCTCATGTCTGTTGGGCATCTCCTGTGTGTCAGGGACTGAGCAAAGAGCATCACATCTTTAACTTGTCTAATCCTGGCAGTAGCTCACAGAATTGCTTCTCTGTTATCTGTGATGTACAGATGAGTGAGCTGAAGCACAGAGGGGTTAAGTAACCTCCTTCCATCCCTGAAGCAATGAGACGCAGAGCTGGGGTCGGAATTCCCGCGTCTCAGCATTAGCGTGCCTGTCTCGAACCTTGCACTTTGTTGCCACCAGGGATTAGGACAGAAACTGAGGAAATCAGACAAGAGCCAAAAATCAGATGTGGAAGTGGAAGACAGGAGGCGGGGCCCAGAGAGATTTGCTGAGTTGTAGGTGGTACTTCCTGTGGCCTTTGAAAGATTGCTGTTGGATGAGGGCGACACAAAGGTGTCAGTCTAGTCTGTCTTAGGCATTATCCACTCCTAGAATCCTGTCTACAAAGGACATGCCAACCTGTTGCATGCCTCAGGGCCTTTACACATGCTGTTCTCTTTGGCTAGAATCATTGTTCTGCCTGCTTCATGTATGCTGGCTCCTCTCATCTGCCATGTCTTAGCTTAAAGCCACTGGGGCAGAAAAACCTTCCTGACCAGGTAAAAACACACCCTCAACAAATATTTATTATGTATCCATACACATTATTCTAGGTGCATGGCATTTAGTGGTGAACAGGCACAAATCAGTGCCCTTATGGAGCTAAATTCTGTGGTGAAGACAGAAAATACACAAGAAAACATAACATACAAGTAGAATTTTGTAGTGTGTGATTTTGTTATTTCTTTTTTTAAAGATTTTTAAAATTTATTTTTAGAGAGGGGAAGGGAGGGAGAGAGAGAGATAAACATCAGTGTGTGGTTTGCCTCTCGCGCGCCCCCTACTGGGAACCTGGCCCGCAACCCAGGCATGTGCCCTAGATGGGGAATCGAACCAGCCACCCTTTGGTTCGCAGGTGGGCACTCAATCCTCTGAGCCACACCAGCCAGGGTGATTTTGTTATTTCTGTCAGTACCCCATATGCCTCTCTCAAAGCCCTTACCATGATTTGTAATTATTTCTTGTTTACTTGATCAGTGTCTGCAAACCTTCCATGGTAAGTCCCATCATGAATGCAGGAACCTTGGCTCTCTCGGTCACGACTGTATCCCAGCTACCCCGCCCAGAACCTGACCTATAGTAGATGCTCAGAAACTGTTTGTTGAATAATGAATGAGAAGTAAAGCTTTTGGACTTTGGGGGAATAACTATACTGAAGAGTTTGGAAGAATTTTCTGCAACTGAATCTTTTGAGATTTCGATGATTTCCGAAGGCAGAGTTTCTGGGGAAATGTTGCCCACGCCAATGTGGGAACTCATCTGAGCTCTAGTCCATGCCTTGCCCTCAGGACAGCTCTTGAGAAAGTGTCTTGGATGCATCATAGGCTGCGTCTTTATAGAGGGGCTGGCGGTGCCTTTTTCTTGAGGACAGGAAGGCGGGTGACGAAGCAGTCTTGAGGTCTGCTGGCCCCCAGAGCAGAGCTGAGTGGTGCCAGAGGATGAGAGGCTGCCCCTGGGGGGAGAGCTGCACATGGAGCAGGCCAAGGGACCTTGTCCCCATTCCTGGGTAGGCGTGGGGATCAAAGAGACCACATCTTTGTACATGAGATGTTATCCTTAATAACTATTATAATAGAAGCATATTTAGGGAGTGCTGTTCCCTACCAGATATGGTATCAAGCCCTTTAAGTACATCCTGTCATTGAGTCTTCGTTTGCCCCTGTGCGATGTGGGAACCTACCAGGTGAGGTGGCTTGCCTAAAGTCACACAACCGTGGAGCTGGGAACCCAACCCAAGCCAACCAAGACCTCACACTCTGCACCCTTGAACAAATCCCTTTTCTCATTTTTAGTGTCACCCAGCAAAAGGCACTTACATTGTCAGATTAGTGGCTTGAAACTTAGAAAAAAACCTTGCATTTTGTGTTTCGCCAAGGAAGACCTTAACTGTTGAGGTAAGAGCAGAATTCACTTGCTTTATAAACACTCATGTTATTTATTATCCTTGCTATTATTAATAAGAGCCACAATAACTCAGTCTTTGGGTTTGGGAGGCAGCAGGAGGGAGCTGGGTGACCTTGGTCGGGATGTTGAAACTCTTTTGCAGTCCCCTCTCAATTATCCAGGCTAATGGCATGGGAACCGGCGTCCACAAACAATCATGAAACCCAGAAATCAATTATCTGCTCATCGGGGTGTTGGCTGACAAGGAGGTACAAAGCCGTTTACGAGACTGGCCTTAAAACGGGACCCTCTTCTCTGGTGATCTTTCAGAAAGTGCGAGGTGGGAAGAACCTGTGCCTTTAGCGTCAGCATGGAGAAGCAGCAGCGCCTGCCTGGCCTTTCATCTCAGGATAGAGATGGTGTGTGGGTAATGTCTGCAGCCAAGGTGGGGCTAGTGCTGTTTTTCCCTTCCCTAAAGCAACTTGGGTGATGGAGCAAGTTGTCTTCATCCCCCTCGAGCATTTCGCTCACTGGTGTGGCCACATGGAAAATGTTAGCGTGCTGGTCCGGGCCAGGTGTGGCTTAGAGCTCTGCGGGGCTGACGTGGCGTGTGGCTTGAAGGGAATGGAAAGGTCAGAAAGGCCTGGGACAAGGGAGTAGATAGAGCCAAAGGCACTGTCCGGTAACGTTATATGGAAGATGAAATTGTAGCGTGGAGCTGAGAGATGCCGGGCTGGGGAAAGAGACCTCAGCATTTTCCATGATTAACTTTCTAATAGTGACCGTGTGTGTACTGCCGGTGCTTAGCAACCAGGAGACGATCTGCACTGAGTGAGCAGTAATACAAGTGCGTGTGGCTTCCCACTGGAGTTGGGTTTTCCCCATTTTGTTTCTATCCCCATCCTGTCCTAAGTCATTGGGAGATTAGACCACAAACTTGTTGTCCTTGACGGCAAAGTGGGAGACAGCTAAATTTGTCTCCTCTCCGAATTGATCCCCACCCCCCACCCTCCAGGCCTTATGTGACCACAGAATCCCTTTCAGCACTGTCACCAAGAAACGGGGGCTTAACGAGATTGTCTAGACTTTGAGGACAGAGTTGAGACCGCCATCCAGGTCTCCTCCTGTCCAGTCCTGTGCTCTGGACAACAGTCCTGTGCTTTCTTCCTTCTTCACACATAGGGAGGAGGAGAGGCCTGAGAATACTTCTTAGGTATTCCTGTCGTCCTTGTCTCACGGCCTGCTGGGAGGTGCTGGCAGGGGACAGGCTTCCTGGCCCCACAAGCCCCAGCTCAGCAGAAAGACCAGCAGGTGGTCACAGCTCCGAACCTTGCTGTCCTCGCAGGCTGTGATGTGCCTTAGGTGTGCAGCTAATAGTAGAGTGCCCAATCCTGCACTAATGCCGCTGTGGCTTTACAGGGTCTCAGAGAACCCAGATCTATGTATTCGGTCCCAGTGCAGAATCACTGGGAGCCTGGGCTCCTTCCGAGGGACACCAGTGACCCCGTCTCAGGGACCTGAGGCTCCCGTGCTCTTGGCGTCGGCCTTCGTATTCTGGGTGCTGCTCTGATTGGCCGGCTGCAGCTGTGTAATTGCCTTCCGGTCCTTTGATGGAGAAGGCCCAGGTTCTCATTACATTGTTTCCTTCCCATATAGGTTGATACAGGCCAGGGAGCAGGAGAGAGGGAGGAGTTCTTCCTGAGGACCCAAGGGCAGCGCCCTCTCGTCCCCATCTCTGTCCCTCCAGCCGGAGTTTGCACCAGGGAGAGGAAGCACCAGCACCTTCTCCCATCACCACTTTCCCTGCATTTACACGTGCGTGCACACCTACACGTGCTTGCCTCCTCCCTTCTCTCTCGCCTTTTTAACACACGGACCGTGTCCACAGACGCCCTGGCCCTCATGCATTCACTCCTGCCCACACACATCCATTCTCTGGTCAGGCACATTAGCTCACACACCTGTTGCTCCCTAGACACACCTCTGTGGACAAAGGGCCTCTTGATCCCTTTGTCCACCCCACACACTCAGATGCTCACCCCATACCTGTGCCCTTGACACGGACACCCCCTATCATATCCTGTACACTCACACAGAGGGATTCCTGACCGGCTTTGTGGCATGAGAGCCACAGAAACGTGCCGAGGCATGACAGCTGGAAAGTTCTGCAGGTGTCCTGCTCCCTGATAGCAGAGGAGGAGAAGGAGGCTGAGTTAAGGGGTCCCAGTGGCTTCTTGGGCACGTACGAGGCTCAGAGGCCTTGGCTTTGTGCAGTGCTTTTTGTAAGGATCTTACTTTGTCCTTAAATTCATTCAGCTAACGTTTGTGTGTCAGGCCCTGGGGAGATGGGGAGATGGCAGGGAACACAGCAGGCAGACGCAGGCCCTGCTGTCACGGGTTTCTGTTCCAGTGGTAGAGCAGACCACAAACAGGATAACCAAGGAAATGGGGTGAGTCAGATGCTGATGGGTGCAAACAGACAAATAAGGAGGGAGTGGGAAAATAGCGATGAGGAGGGTGCTGTTTTATACAGGACGGTAAGGGAAGCAATGGTGAGGTGAGCTCAGAGCACTGGGGCTTAGAGCAGGTGCGGAGAAGGGACAGCAGGTGCAGAAATGTGGGGAGAACTGGGAGGGCGGAGCAGAGAAAGGCCAGGGGAGCGTGACCGTGGGTGGGGGCAACCTCCTTGATGGGAAATTCTTAAACATCTGTCACCCCCAAAGGATTCTGGTTCCTTGAAGCTCCTGGGTACATAGGACTCATCTCAGTGGCTTATGTGTGCCTCATATAGCACCTGGTACAAACTTTTGCTAAGAAATGAACTTTGCCTAGTTCATTTCTACGCAGAGCCTCTTCTGTGTCTGGAGCCGTCTGGGCTGGCTGTCGGGGATGGTGGCTGGAAAGACCCAGGCCCTCCCCTGATGGGCTCCTGGCTAGTGAGGTGGCCAGCCAGAAGTGTGAACATTGTGAGTGCCCTGAGAGGGGTGGGCAGGGCTGCTGGACCCCCAGGTGGTAGGAGGGCGCTCCCTGGGGGACCGCTCTTCGGAAGAGCTGATACTTGAGCACAGTGTTCAGGAAGGAGAAGCATTAGCCTTGAGAGATGGAGGAAGAGGAAAGAGGCATAGGGATGGCCGACCGGGGTTTGAGAAATGACACCTGCGTGGCGTGTATGGTGGGGGTCCCAGCAGCTGGGGGCTGCAGGGGTTCTGTCTACTCTTGCACTCCTGTCCTGTTTGTGCCGGGCGAAGAAAGGAGCAAGGCAGGCCCCAAATACTTCACCAGGCATGGGGACAAGCTCTGTGGCTCCCCCCTCCCCAATCCCTGTGGCTGGGAACACCTGGGACACCTGACCCATGTCATCCCCTGTCTCTCCTAGTCATCAGAGCGGTGGGAGCCACATTCCCTGGCTCATGGGTCAGGCCTTGCCCTCTGGCCTGTGCTGCAGTTTCCGAGGCAGGCCAGGAAGGCCTCCCTGGGGAAGAGCAGAGAAGGACGGAGGCTTCTGGGTGTGCAGTCCAGTCAGTGCCCCTTTGCTTTCAGAGGGAACAGGCCGGTGGTCTGCAGGTGTTTGGTTTGGCCTGCACAGTTGCACAGTGTTTTATTTTTTTGCATTAATTTTTTACATTTATAAAGTGGAAGGTCTCGAATTAAAAACTGGGTTTCTAGCTTTTCTAGGAAAAAAAAAAGAATTGAAGATGAACATTTGTGGGCTGGGCAGAGCAGTTGAGGCCCCTCCCGTGCAGAGTTCCGTACTTACCGTTGCATTGCAGCCTGGCTTCCATGGGTATGTAAACGTGCACCCTTTAAAAAAAAAAAATTTATTTTTATTAGGGAAACAAACGGGTAGGATCATACTTCCGCAGTTTCTCATGGATGGCTTTTGAACCCTTTAGCACTTCCAGATCATTCTAGTTTTCTCAACTAGAAGCCCGTGGGAGCCCCCTCTCTGTTTTCATTTGCTCCAGAGTAGTTGGATTTTACTGTATATTATAGACAATGGCAAGGGGAGTGGGTGTGGGCAGGGCGCTACCGACTTGTGTAAAAATGGTGTCTAGACGGAGGTGCAGGAGTAAGAGGTCAAAGGTCTTGGACATCTCAAAGGTTGGGCACAGAGCTCATGAGTGCAGTGGGCAGGGGCAAAGCCAGAGTCTCCTTTTCTCCCCTCTTGCTCCTCACCAACCCAGGTCCCCAATGAACCTTCATTGGAAGAGAGAAGACATGATTGGTAGGGTAAGGGTCTAATGAGATGGTAACCCCTCCCTCACATCCCATAGCAGGGGTTCCTTTTAGCTTCTGGAATTCACACGTGGTCATTTCCAGGAAGTGGGAAGCCTGAGGGCTGACTGGGAGGAGGCGCTGCGTTGGGCACTTGCCTTGAGTCTGTGCTGAAGTGGGGAGCCGTGTTCTGCTCTCTCATCTCTGATTCAGCTCTGAGGAGGAGACCAAATGCACACCTGCTGGGCAAGCCGCTTTGATGTGACCACACATGGATTAGGTATCAGATGACCACCTGGGGAATATGCCAGTTGGGCAGCCAGGACACAGCGATTTGCCTCCCCCTTGCCAGCACTTTCCAAGGTCTGGTGTTTGCCTGCAGCTTCTGGTGAGGCCTGGCCTAACTGAGTGAGGGCAGACCACCTGTGGGTGCAGGAGCCTATAAGGCAGCTCTGCCAGGGCCTCTGGACCTTGAGCAAGGCCTGACGCACCAGCGAAGGTGGGGGAAAGGCAGCAGTGATGTTAGTGGGGAGGATCCCGGCTCGGGTGCCAGGGCAAATTGCTTTTTCAGCCGCAGAACTTCTAAAGATAGGCTCGGGTGGCGCTCCGCTGGCACTGGGCTTGATGGGCCATCTGTGACTCACAGCCCCACCCGATGCAGGAGTGCAGGCCCCAGGCGGGCAGTGCTGCAGTGAGAAGGGTACATATGAAGGAGGGGAGGGGTAGGTCAGCCCTGCTTGGACCCCCTCACAGGCCACCCTCCAGGTGGGGGCTCTGCTGACTCTGGGAGGACTGTAGTTGTCTGGAATTTGTATGATTCCTGTGGCTGCATGGAGCTGATGAAGCCTGTCTAGAATAAAGGAATCATCAGTGCAGTTTGTGCTTCTCAGGCCGACAAGCCTCACATATTTAAGAAAATAAATTGTTTAGTTTATTTCTTACATCACCATTTGAAGACCCTCCATGTCCACCTTGAATTGTCCGTCCTCCTTTTCTCTTTTCCTCCTGTTTTCTTTGAATTACTTGGCTTTCTCTTTTGGGTACTTGTGACACTCACACTTATGCAGCACTTTGTAGTTTGCAGAGCGCTTTCAGGCAGCGTGTACTTCCTGAGCTCCTCCAGGCACTGGACCAGTGCAGGGGAAGCCGCAGTGAACAGGCAGACACGGTGCTTACTCTCCGTGAGGCGGTGATGAGTGTTGCTAATGTCGAGGAACACAACAGCCTGAAATGATACTGTTTCTTTATCACGGGTGGGAAAGGCCTCTCGGAGGAGCAGACATTTGACCTGAGAGGAAGCCAGTCAGCTGGAAATTTGGGGGGAAAGTATTTCAGGGAGTGGGAAAAGCTAGTGCAAAGGCCCTGAGGTAGGAATAAGCCGGCTTGTTCCAGAAACAGCAAAGAAGCCACTGTGAACAGTTTAGGGCAGGGCGCAAAAGTGCTACAGAAAGTAGTTGGTGGGAGACCTTTCTTCTAGGACTTTGTAGGCAATGGCACAGAGCCTGCATTTCCTTCTCCCTGTGGAGGGGCATCACTTGGAGGGGTTTAGGTAGCCATGCATGTGATCTGATTAACACTTTTAAAAGCTTGCTCTTGCAGCAGTGAGGCCAGGGAGTGAGGGCAGGAGCAGAAGCAGAAGGACCTGTTCGGAGACTACTGCACCTATTCTGGTGAGAGTTAATGGCGCAACTGTGGCTGGGACTCAGTGGCTCAATCCTTATAGCAGCCCCATTAGAGAAAGAGGAAGAAACAGAGGTTCAGAGAGTACCAATGACTGGTCCCTTTGCTATTAAGCAGCAGGACTAAAAATTACAACCAGAGCCCTAACTATGGGGTTTCAGGAGGCCTCCTGCCTTTCTTGCTCGACGTGACACTAGGTCATGAGCTGAGGGTAGTCCTTGTGCGGTGTGTATTAGTGTCTTAGGGCTGCCATAATGAATACAGCTGACTGGGTGGCTGTTAGTTTGCACACTGGCACCTGTGCACGGAGGACAGGGAGAGACTGAAGAAAGAGGCAAGCACTGCAGCTTGGTAGGTGACAGGTTTAATAAGCAAGAGAAATTACTTCCTAGGCTTGTCTCGGCGAGATGAGTAGATCTCAGCACTTGCTCACCAGAACCTGAAAGTTCATAGAGGGGCCGTAGCAGGGTTCAGTCAGATAGACCATCCAGATGGTTTCAACAACATCTTACTCTACCCAGCCTGTGCCCTTGAAGACGGCTCCCACTGTGCGAGTGGTGGGCAGAACATACAGTCCAAGGACAGGGGAGGGGTAAGAGGCCTTTGATGGCGTGGGTCCAGCTCATGGGTCAGCCAGCGGTCTCACCCTCTTAATTACCTCCTGCAATAGTGGCTTCCACAACAGAAATTTATTTTCTCACAATTCTGGAGGCTAGAAGTCTGAGATCAGGGTCTTGGCAGGGTTGGTTCCTTCTGAAGCCTCTCTCCTTGGCTTGTAGATGGTTACTTTTTCCTCCCGTGTCTTCACATGGTCTTCCCTCTGTAGGGGTCTGTGTTCTCATCTCCTTCTCAGGACACCAATCAGATGGGATTAGGGCTCATTGTCTTGACCTCCTTTTAACCTAATTACTTCTTTAAAGACCTTGTCTCCACAAACAGCCATGTTCTGAGATACTGGGAGTTAGGGCTTCAGCATATGAATTTTGGGGGACACAGTTCAGCCCTTAACAGCCCCTTTCCTCATCGAGCCAGCTTGGCAGACAACATGGAGCTTACGTGCAGTCCTGCTGCTTATGTGTGGTCCTGCTGCTTCTGTGTACTCTGGGCCCACACTGGTTTTCCCCAGGACAATGACCAGCCAGCACTAACAGATACTTGTGGGTGTCCAAGTGCAAGAGTCCAGCCCCAGTACCACAAGTGTGGGAGGGCAGGCGGGCTCTGCAAAGAGAGCAGATGCACTTCGTGTGAGGCAGTGGGTGTGAGGAGTGAACCACAATGTCTCTCATAGCTACCGGCTTTAAAAAGTATCATGTGACAGCAGGCAGCTCTGTTTGCCGTATCAGGTGGTTAGATAACAATTATTGAAAAGAATAACCAGTATTTATTGAGCACTTAGTAAGTACTGGGCATTCTCCCCAGCATCCTATGTGCTTTATTTTGAAATCACAGAAATTCTGTGAGCTACATACATATTGTTGCTATTATCATCCCCATTTTAGAGATGAGGAAACTGTGGCTTGGAAAGCTTTCCTTAGCAGCTGTCTGTGCTCCTCTGGACAGGAGGTGGTGGGGCTGGGATTTGCACAGGTGCTCCTTTTTGGTTCAGAGTCCACTTCTCAAACTACTGTGAAATGCTTCCTTTTAGAACTTGTCCCAGAAGAGAATGGGTGTGTCAAGTTCTGAATTAGATTTGATTTCTTTGGTGTTGCAGAAAGTAGATTTCATCTTTGTTGGGTGTTAAACTCATATGTGAGGAGTTTTTACTGTCAGTATTGGTGGTTCTCAAAGTGGGGTCACCTGAGAATTTGTTAGAAATGCAGACTGTCAGGCCCTGCCTCGGATCTCTTGGGTCAGAACTGAGGCTAGGATTGATCCAGCACTTGGTGATTCAACAAACCCCTCAGGCGATTCTCAAGCTTGCTTGATTTTGACATCTGCATCACTGCCAGCATATGGCAGGAGTTTGCGTTTGGAAAGCCAGGGCTTCCGTGGGTTGAGCACCAGAGCAGTGTCCATTAAGTGGTATTTACCAGTGGGTATGCTACTGCCCTTCCTGTGGCAGAAGCTATAACCGGTTCCGGAAATGAATGGGGATCAGCATTTATCAGACATCTACTCTCCGGCAGGCAGAGTGCAAGGCCCTGCAATCTTAAGGGGTTGATATCATCTGTCTCAAGTAGCAGATGAGAAGACTGAGGCACAGAAAGGTGATATTGCTGTCCTACAATTGGTAGGTGGTGGAAATGGGTACCACTCCAGGGCGGTGTGAGCCTGAAATCTTCTCTCCTCCTCTTTCTGTATCACCGCGTGGAAATCGGGCGGGAAGACAGGAGCCACTCTTGGCATGGAGGACCAGACCCCCAAGGGGCAGCTGTGAGACGATGCTGTGCCACGCTGAGGGCAGGAGGAGGCCCCACTTAGCCTGGCAACATTGACAGATGAGGGCGGCAGCATTCAATGACCATTCCTCAGCACGGTTTTAAAAATTTTTTATTTTTCAGTTACAGTTGACACACAGTATTCTATGAGTTTCAGGTTTACAAACTAGTGATTAGGCATTTATATAATTCACAAAGCGATCACCCCATACGTCTACTACCCATCTGCCACCATACACAGTTATTATAATATTATTGACTATATTCCCAATGCCCAGCACAGTTTTAAAAACAACATGAATTATTTTTTCTGATTATAAACATGACATATGTTCCTGGTAAGAAATTCTGAAAATACATAAAAGTAAAAAAAAAAAAAAAAGCATAGTCATTTAGATGGCAGTTATCACTCCCCTTGCCCCCCCCGAAAATAACAAGTATTGTCAAGGATACAGAGAAGTTGGAACTTTTGAGCATTGCTGGTGGGAATGGAGAATGGTGTAGTTGCTGTGGAAAACAGTATGGCAGTTGGTCAAAGAATTAAGCAGAATTGGCCTATGATCCCACAATTGCACTCTTCAGTATATACCCCAAAGAAACAAAAGCAAGGACTTTACCACATATTTGTGTGCTCATGTTCATAACAGCATTATCCATGATAGCCAAAAGGCGGAAGCAGCCCCAGTGTCCACTGACAGAAGGATGGATAAACAAAATGTGATATAGACATACACTGGAATATTATTCAGCTTTAAAAAGGAAGCTCTGACATATGTTCCAGCTGTGGGTGGACCTGGAAGATACTATACTAAGTGAAATAAGGCAGTTACAAAAGCACGAACACTGGGATTCCACTTAGACGGGATACCTAGAGAGGCCCACTCGTAGAGACAGAGGAGAAAGGTGGCTGCCTGAGCTGGGGGTCAAGGGACTTTACTGTTTAATGTGTGCAGTGTGTCAGTTAGGGAAGATGAAAAAGTTCTTGAGGTGGGTGGTGGTGGTGGCTGCACTACAATGTGAATGTACTTAATGCCGCGGAACTGTACACTTAAAAATAAAATGGCAAATTTTATGTTACATCTATTTTACCACAATTTTTAACATGTATGGAAATGAAAGTAACTATTACAGCACAGAGATGATTGTTATGAATATTTGGATATATTTCATGACAATCTTATTTTAACGCATTTAGATACATGTACTCTTTTACTATTGCATCAGCAGTTCTTTGGAATACACTTTTTAGTGATGCATAGTAATTTCTCAAGTAGCTGCACTGTAATTTAATTATATACTACATGGTTAATTTATTTAACCATCTCCCTGTAGTTAGTCCTGTGAGTTAGTTTCAGTTTTTCCCTGTTTTGGGCTGTGCCGTCATTAAGGTCTGTATATGCCCGTCTTTAGTCACATCGTTTCCTTGTAACGGACTCCCAGAAGTGGAATTGCTGGGTCAGAATGTGCGTGCTTTGAAGATTCTCCATCCGCATCGCCAAGTTGCCCTCCAGAAAGGTCACGGAGCTTTCACGCAGCCTCACCAGAAGTGTGTGACAAAGAGTGCTTTTTCCCATTAGCTTCCCCCTTCCGGAAAGGGAGCCTAGAGG